>JBAJNP010004205.1:1959-34720 GCA_036877545.1 Yasuhikotakia modesta | reverse complement strand
CTCAATGAACAAAGCTAACCCGAGCAGCGTTTTGCATGTGCGTTTTATAGTCTCTTGGTCATGCCGTCACCCCGCCTGTGACGACACGCCCCCCAATTTGTGACACCTGTATCAGAGTGCATAAAAGCTGATGGCGTTCCCATAGCGTTTGACGCAGCTCGAGTTCCTGACAGGGAACTACATAAGCATGATAACCATTACACCTTCAATGACTATCTGACACTTATATGTACAAGAACATCCAAATTTACACATAGACTGTATATCTTCATGCTCTTGTTTGCACCTGCATTTTAACATATTGCACCTTTTTATCATTGCACCGCAGTAATATGTCTTATTGACAACACATCAGGCAATAAAGTTCACTTTTTTTTACTTTGATGCATTAAGCATTAAACGAATTCTAAATTAAGCTATACATTTTATACATATGCACATTTTCTTGGAAACAAACCTATTATTGTGGTATTTGGCTAAATTAGTAATTAAATGAAAAAATATATAATATTTTCTTACCTTGAAAAGCTAAAGTGTGAGAGTTGCTTTTTTCAGATTCTGAAGCTCCTTTCCTCACTTTACATTCATATTTTCCACCATATTCAACAGTAATTTCAGAATTATTATCTACAAGTGGAGTTGAGTTGTTGATCCAGTCATACTGTAAACCAGATGGTGCCTCCGCGACCTCACATTTCAGAGTCACTTTCTCACTGCTGTAAAACACTTGATTAGATGGACTCTGAGATATCTGAGGCTTGGAAATCTGAATTATGGGTTCTGGGAGATAAATAACACTTTTGTTAGAGTGGCTTATTATAGGTATTCTTTAATAACAAAATGTTATGAAAAACAACTGCATTGACACTACACAAAATACTTTTCTGTACCCCAATGAATATTATGTGTGATTTAAAAATAAAACAAATGCATTACAAAAAGACAGTGGGTTTGTGAGACAAGCCAGAAAACATCTGCATAAATATTCATCTTACCGGTGATGTTTTGAGGTGTTACTTGTGCACTGACTCTCACTATAAAGTAAAAGAAAGCTTTTCCAACACGGAAAGGCAGATATTACAATGTAGTAAATTGTAGTAATTTTTATAGTTAAAATGCAGTGGTAAACATGGATGTTAATTTGCTTACTATTTTTATTGGTTCCCAGGTAAAGTAATAGTCAATATCAAGTAATGTCACACTTCTGCACCAAATATTTTATCTTACCTGTTAAAAAGATGATTTTTAACATTTCCATTTGCAGCTGCAGTCAAGAACTATGCAAAGCTCAACCGCCACTGAACAAGGATATTGCATGAGAAGAATTGACTTCCTGTCATTACCACTTTAAAATACAACCTCACAGGAAATGAAACTTTACTTAGTGTCTACAAATACAGTAATTTACAAACAGAGTTACTGACTGATTTTGCTTGGTTTCATTTAAACTATATCATTCTCTTTTTCATACTCTGTGTGATTTGAGTCAGACATCACAGTGTGTGAGAATTAATGTAGAATTTAACAAAGATCCTTGCATGCGTTTTACAAACAGGACATGCAGAACATGACAACTTAGCTTCCACATTTCATAAGCATCTGATGTTTATCTCTCTGTAAAATATTTAGAACATTTGTCTTTGACATTATTGCTCTGCTTAAAGCATTGTGGGTGTGGATCAGCGCATCATACTTCAAAGAAATGATGAAGAAGCATTCAATAAACTTCCTGTTTTCTCATTTTGTCATTACCACTGATGACATTAACATGACACATATTTCAAATTTCAGAAGCTCTTTAACAGTTAACAGAAGACAAACATATCTATCTGTGACATTATGAAACACTCCCTTTCACATGCACACCAGACAAGTGTATGTGTGTAAAGTTTGGACAATGTTAACAGTTAACAATTTTAACTTCTAGAGTAACAGGATATAGCAGGAATGCAGGTATGTTGGTATCAAAAGTATATGCAAAATGCAGCAGATCTCTACCAAACTCCTAAAAAGTCTAAGTCTAAGACTCACTATTGCTTTATCTTTGACATTAAATGTGGACCAAAGTACAATATTGTACAGTTGTAGCAATGCAAGTCCCTTTGTCTTGTCATTGAAAAGGCAATAACACTTTGTAAAAGATGATCTTTTTCTCTTTTAAATATGCACCAACATTTATTTTAACTCATCAGTTGCCCACTTAAGACACTACATTTCTTACAATTTAAATCAAAACAAACATTTGTATTATAAAATTCTGGCATGCAGTATTCCTGTTTTCAGAATTGTTATATATTTTTTAAACACTTATTTTTAAAGGTGTAAGTATTTGTGATTTGTGTTTCTACGCAACACTCAGTCTAGCCTACTCATTTGAAAAGTGGTGAACCAACATCCTGTATGTACAGGCAAAGAAGGGTGTTTCATGTCAAACCTAGTAACTGAACAGCAAACCAGTGATGTTAAATCTGCTTTTGTTTTGTGCATTTCCAACTCTGTGCAGTAAATTAGATTTTGTCACCCAAACTCATGCATCTAATTGTTTTGTGAGTTACACATGAAGGTATAACATGTTCGAGATATAATGTAAAAGTTGTTCACTCTCTATTTCAAACATCTGAATAGGAAGGAAGGAGTGCAAATCATTTTTTCTAAAACCCTCACAACACTTTCCTTTACTCAAGCATTTCAGATCAGAATAATGTTACTGTTATATATTTTGTTATGTGTACTTAACATGTCCCAAATGTTTTTCACAATATTTGGATTTTACAGTTTTATCTAGTGCAACACCCCGTCCATAAGGTTGTTTGCTAATACAGCAACATTAATTAGAAAGAAATAAAACCATGTGATCAAACCCTAATAAACTTCATTACCTCATTCATAAACAACATTTGCATGCTCCTTCACAGCATTATCATAAACTAAAAAAAAACACAAGGCAGGACAAAATCCAGGGATAAAATACATTTTTATAAAGCCTCAACAATTTGTGCATCTCAACAATTTGTGCATCATTATATTTACTGAATTATTAAATTCTATATAATTGAATTTAATAAAAAAAGGTTTTATCTTTTGGTAAACACTCAGTTAATTTTGAATTATAAGAACAATAAGAGAGAGATAGAGAGAGAGAGAGAGAGAGAGAGAGAGAGAGAGAGAGGTTGTCTTGATTATTGTACACAGCTCATCTTCCATTACCACTGTAAACATCTACAACAAAACAGAAAGAGGAAGCTGTCAGACAACTGCATTACCCACAATGCCTCTGTGACTACATGTGGAAGCTGATAGTGTGTGGTTACACCAAAACTGTTTACACTACACTCTGTACTACTCTGGCCTATTCAACTCTTGAACAATAAGTACTGCTGATGTGATAAACTACTGGTACTGTTCTTTGTTTGTAAGTGGCTTTGGACAAAAGCATTTAAATGACTAAATATAAATGTCACAGACACAAAGGACATAAACAACCAGTATTAAAAATGTTATGAAAAGTTGAAAAGCCACTTTTCTACTGGTCTACAACTCTCCTTTTTACTAATGCAAAATTTGTGTTTAATGTTTTTGGACTGCAAGTAAAACATGCATACAAATAATAAATAAACTAATGTAGTTAACTAACCCTAAATTAAAGTGTTACCTAAAAACCTTACAGCTGGTTTATGTGTTGCTTGTATTTTTAACAAATGCAGATGCTTGTCAGCAAATTCTTGAAAGGCAAATAGAAGCCAGATGAGGTACTAGCTTTAGTCCAAATGTGCATAAGCTGTTTTCCGTTCTATGCACAAAGGCAATGTGGTCATGTCCTGCTATGCCACAGTGTCATTTTTAGCCCACGCAGCCACTAACAGCCGCTGGCCTCTTTGAAAGGGAGCGGCTACATTCTCACAGTTTGCATTGGCCTCAGCGTATGAGGCTCTCACAGGGGAAACAGCTGCCATCACGTTTGAGGCCACCATACAAAAAAAGCAGTAAAGCAGTACTACTAGAACAGTACAAAAAATAGATTACACAAACCTAATAAGACAATAATAAGAATTACAAAATGTTTGTAAGGAAAATTAAATCTCATAAAATATTGTAACAAAGCAAAAGATATTGGGTGTAATGTGACCTAGATCTACTGTACATTAAATATGATTTACCCAATTACACCTGCTAATGAGGTAATGTGTGTACATGCTGAACACACAATATATGTGCCAAATAAGCAGTGCAGGAAATAGGACAATTAAGTTACATAGATTTCATGCATTTCAAACAGATATATGAGTAGAATTATGTGTAAAATGTGTTTTACTGACATGAGATCTGTTTATTTCTTCTCCTCTTGAACGATCACCTCTGGTGAAAGAGAAAATCTGAGTGACTAAATCTCAGCATGTCCCTTTAATCATACATAAATTCATACACATCACTTAAAACCAACTCGGCACACAACATGCCTGCTTGCAGGATAAACACCCTAAGGGATCAGTGTTCCAATGAGCTGAAAACGCATTCAGCAGCATTAGTTACAGTCCCAGAGAAAATGATCCTTTACTTACGCTTGACTTCTAGCTTGCAGGCAACTGTAGCTTCACCGAGGGCATTCTTGGCCCTGCAAGTATAGACCCCTCCATCAAAGCTGGACGGTTTGCGGATTTCGAGTGAACACACTCCCTGGTTATTGAGCTGCCTGTATTTAGGGTCATCCCCTATAAGCATCTGGTTCTTCAGCCACTCGATCTTAGGCTGCAGACAAAGTGCAGATCAACAAACTGATTCATTTTCACATGATGTATTCACAGCTAACATCAAAGTCATCAATGTTTTTAGTCCAAAGACACGTTATTCTCCCAATGCTGACTCAATGCTGTTTATTATATAAGCTTAACTTAAATATTTTACCCACAAGTGAAAATTACTCTTGTGTTGTCTGTGGATACCAAAAGGTAAATTTATGAAAAATACATTTGAAATATCTTTGTTAATTCAAAACCTGGTTGCAAATTGCATGGACTGCTATTTAAATGCAAATAAGGATTTAATTGCAAAATGTCAGTGGAATTCTATTAGTTCTGACACCGATAGAACAACAGTAATTATTTCATGCATGGCAAACAAAGACGCAATTATTACATCCACAGTAATGTTGTCAACTGCTGTAATTCAAGCTATTCTCCACTTCAGTGCTAATGCCTCCGTACGCCTCACTGAATTTATCTCTGACACACTTCCAGCCGTCATAGTGCTCATATAAAACTTCACACGTCTCAGTCTCTGAATTTCCACCCACTCAAGCTCCATCAACTGGAACGGTATGTTACTGTATTGCTTAGGTCATGTTTAAAGAACCATTTTAGTATTCTGTTTGCTGTAATCTGATGATGCTGGACTACCACTGATCCCCCAATGACTCATACAGTGCGTAATCTTTAGGAACAAGAGCAACTCAGCTGTTAATAGCTCCTCTGGGATCCTATACTTTCAGTTCCACACATAGATGGTGTCCATCATGTGCAAAATTGCTTCAGTCACCAAGGTACTGCTAATCACTATGGCCCAGTGGTACTTTTGGGCTAGGTGGAGGTGAGAGAGCAGAGCTACAGAATATAAGTTAATGCTAACAGGACAATTTCTTGTCTGTTAGCATTAACAGACAAGAAATTAAAAGCAAGAAGTAGTGAGTTTAAGTCTTGCTGTTATTTTAAAAAACACTGTATTTTGTGAGAGTGTTAAAATAATAAAGTTACAACATTAATGTTCTATTGGTGGGGATGCCACTGACTAAAACTCAACATTATTTATTGACGGGGTGTGGGAGGATTCACAAAACAATAACCTCAAATATCTTCACCACAGTTTGCAGGGATTGTGTAATATTACAATTATTCACTAAATCCCCCATACATGGGGTCTAGCAATACCTATAGTCTCTTATAGCAACGCCTAACTGAACTTGTTAACTTTCACAAACTGGCAATACCAAATCTACATAACAATATAATTTTTAATGCTTGTTAATGGGCAGAAGTAGTAAAAAATAGTCAGACTGTTGAGAAAATCATCATGATATCTTTCTATGAAAAATGTCCTGGTGGCTGAAGGTTTTAAGTTTCCATCTGCATCCAACAAGCTCAAGACGTCCTGGAACTGTGTTAATGCCAAATGGAAAGTAGCCCTCAGTGTTTGAACGTCAGCCCTTATATACAATTTCACACATCTCAGTCCCTGAATTTCTGACTTCTTAAGTTCAACTGGAACCGCGTGTAACTGTGTTGCTTGTGCCATGTTTTAATGAAGCAATGTTACACATGCAAGACTGCTGTTGTACTGAAAATTAGCACAGCTATGCTTGTCTCCACTGCAGGTTTGTCATTTCTCACTCCCGTCTCACTGCTTGGTCGCTGATGAGAGAAATTTGCACTCCAAGTGAACTTGGAGCAAGAGTGCAGAAGAACAGAAAATTTGACTTTCAATAAAATACACTGCAGGCTTTAACCTTATATTACTCACATTTCCTGGTCTCAAACACAGACAAATAAAATGACACAAACAGTGAAACATTACAGTGCTATTACAATAAATAGTGCTAATATACTAAATAATAGCACTCATTGATTGTTGCTTGGCCAAATTAAAGAATTGGAACTAACAACTGTATTGAAGCCTTTTAGATTTTTCTAAAAGTTAAACACCAATTTCCACCATGAAAGAAGTTTGAAGTGTTCAGTTGTATGCTCCAAACACTCTTGACATCCCTGGAACTGTGTTGGCACCAAATACATGGAGGACCACAGCTCAGCAAGCTTTAATAAGCAAGGATTATGGAGCGTCCCAGAATGCAGATCCTACATCAGGATTTGCGTCTATCTCAGCTGTTCTCGAAACTTGATTCTGTATTCCTTCCTTGGAAATGACAAGCCACCACAGTCCACACATGACTGTCCACCAGCTGGCCTCAGTAATCGGCAGGAAGGCCAATAGAGATGTGCTTTTTGTACTTTATGACTACAGCATATGCAATTTAGATATATGGGCATGAAGAAGCTGTCTATTTATTGAGCATGAACCCAAGGGCGTTTGGATCTGTTGATGTCATTGGTGGATTATCAACACCTGTTGTTAAATTAAGGTTATAGCCTTTCACTAGTATATCAACAACCAAACCTGTTGAGGGCTTTTAAAAAAGGCAAATGCAATTTAAGCAATGTGACTTTACAACTGGGTCAAGCCCCAGTGGGTGATTAGTTAGAACTAATGGTTGCTTGTACGGCAACTATTTCAGTCCTACAAAGCTTTGATATCCAAATGTAGCATCCGGCGGATCACTAAAGCTATAGCTGGAAGCTGCTCATTTGTATAAAGTTAAACTCTAATTAACTCAAATGTTTAGTTTTGTCAATGGCCTCTGTTGCTTTACATCAGTTGTCATTGAAAATGAACGCTAACTAAATGCACATCACAGTCAATGGGAACTCCCCTTTAGCACTCACATATTAAACATTCAGAAAGTAACATTTAGTTAGCAATACCAGAGTCCAATAACATGACCAAATAGGAGGTTAAAGGTAGGTCATCCATACCTTTGGGGTGCCTCGAACTGCACACAGTAGTTTGGTGGTGTAGCCCACAGTGGCAGCCCTGTCGCTGAGGGGTGCTGTGAACTTTGGAGCCTCGCTGAAATCATGTTCCTTATACTCTGGTGGTTTGTAGACAATACCTATAGAACAGGAGACAACAACCTCAGCTGGGACTGACAGTTGTACAAAGGGTATAGCTGTTACATGATATTAAGTTTCCCTATGAACTGAAATGAAGACAGCTCAAAATAATGTATGTATGTTTCCTAATCTTACAATGGTTTAATCCTTAGACCGAATGAATATACTCTGATGTTTATTGCACAAAAAACTGGAAAAGACTTTCTTTTGAATATGTCAATTGAATGTGTCTTTCTATCCAAGTGGGCAGTTCTTGGCTGTTCAAGTTATGCACTCTACAGTGATTACAGCCAAGTGTTATCTGCACACACAGTGAGAACATCTAGTGCTCGCTGTCAATGAGTGGTGCCAGCAAAATGCCCTTACATGTTCAAACTGAAAAATTGCTTTTATTAATACACCAATTTAACACCAATGATCTCTCTAACAAGACCATTCAGCTGAGAGATGCTTTTACCCTAAGCGACTTACAGTGCACTCAGGGTATACGTAAATGTGTGTTTTCTGTGGCAATAAAACTCATGACCTTGGTGTTGCTGCTAATGCCATGTCAAGAGGCATTCCCAAGTTACAAATATACAGCTGTACAAAGCTCAGTTGTAGCTCCCTGTCAACAGAACTACCTGGTGCAACAGAAATTATTATTATATGCATTAGAATAGGAATATATTAATAGCATTTTGGTTTAATCACTGATCCTTTTCACTACAAAGCATTCCATTGTTAGTTTATATAAATATGCTCCACTAGTGTTTATGCCACCCTGGTGTTAGACTATACACCCTGGCGTATATATATATATATATATAGTAACTAACTCATTAGATCGTCTTCAGAAGCAGTAAACTGGCAGCCTGGTAGACTCTCCTGGTAGATGCTCTAAATACAACATCTGGTAATAAAAAAATCATTCTCCTCAGACAGCCATTAAAAACTCCAACTTTAAATGAATTTAAATGAGTAAGCCATGGTCAAAGTATGAGCAATGGTCATAATATAGCCACTACACACACCTGTGAAAAATGAAAAGCAATAAAGGGCAATGACCTTACCTGTTTTTTGAATATGAGCCACATTTTTTGTGATGGCAGCGCTCTCGCTCCTTCCAACCTTGTTTTCAGAAAAAACTCTGAAGCCATATGAATTTCCCATCACAAGGTCAGAGACTGTAGCATTTAGCCTGTGGAAGTGCTCCAAAACTGTGAACCATTCCTGTCAAAAACACCAATGCTGTTAATACAAAGCAATTTAATCCCCTTCAAAACACTCAACACACTGTCTCACTGGTTACAAGTTTTAATTCATTAAGAATAAAGAGTTTGGTATTTCAGCCCAAACATGTCTCTATGTCGGTAAGGTTTACTGTACATAATCAACATTTATGTTCATGTACATGATTTGTATATTTCCTTTAGCGATATTTCCTGTTTTCTAAACAGACACAAACAACATGTGAAAATCAACTGTAATCAGTGGCATTAACATTATTACAGGATTAACCCTCTCTGTATGATTAACAGAATAAAACATATAATTAGGTAAATGCTAAATGAGGTATAAGACCAGAAATACGTCTCTGATGGGTTTCATTTAATAAACAGATCGTAAAATGTTATTTGTATGAGGTGTCAAATAATGAGAACTGGTTGTAACCCTGACACAGAGTGCCTTCAGACTAAATGATTTTAATGTACTTCAAACATTCAGCTTCTTGTGATCAAACAATCCTTCAGTGTTTTGATTCCACATGTGATAGTCTGAGTGATGAGGTGTCGTCACAGATCACCCTCTTTCTGTCAACACTTCAGTCTTCCCAACCTGATGATCTTTTACCATAACCCGTGTGACCCATGCCTCTGACACCCAGATACAAGCTTATAGATAGACAAGTGTGACGTCTATGCACAGACTCAGGACCCTTGGTCTAGATTACTGGGCAAGTGTCTAAATTAAGCTTTGCTTTTAAGTATGACGGCATTCCTCTCAAATCAAATGTCCCTGAGTACTGTTTACTGTTCTTGCTGTTGGCTATCACTATGTTAAGTGATAGCTAATGGCTAATGTCATATAAGTGTCAGACTACTCTTGGAACAAACTCTCATCTACCCAAAGGTGTCTAGTGCACACTTTGATGAAATTAAGATGAAGCCTTTTAAAATATTTTGCACACATTTGCACAAGCACCTCTGAAAGAGACTAGCTCCAATCAGATTGCTTGCTGCTGTTCTGCTGTATTGTACTCTTAGCATAGCAGGTTATGTCATTACACCATCAAACCCAGTGTTCCAGTTCATGTTTTTGAGGCCCTGAGTAGGATGTAAACTACATTCCCTTTCAGGAACTCGAGCTGCGTCAAAGCACTATGGGAACGCCATCAGCTTTTATGCACTCTGATACAGGTGTCTAATCACAAATTGGGGGGCGTGTCGTCACAGGCGGGTGACGGCATGACCAAGAGACTACAAAACACACATACAAAACGCTGCTCAGGTTAGCTTTGTTCAATGAGCGAAGCACTCTGTGTTACATTGTCTGTCCTTTGTCACTCGTTAGCTTTGTAGAAGTTGTCTTGCATGATTTTGTCTCTATGTATTAGCATTATCATGCCTAAAGCCAAGATGGATAGAGGCCAAAGAGTGATAGAGGGGGTGTTTAAAAGCAGCATTTCGGGCTGTGTGTTCCTCGCTGCCTGCATTACATTACAGGCGGGGATACACAGCGTCTGTGTGTTGTTGGCCTGGGAGCAAAGCAGTGCGGGCATTTACCTGTGCGCTCGCTTCGTTCCCGGAGGGCTCTTTTTGAGGAGGGAGCCTTTATTAGTGTTCCTTTGCAGTGCTGGTCCTGTTTCTAATTTGGGACTCTATAATGATGCGGGCACAGTTTTCCCCTGCTCAAGTAGTCTCAATCGTAAACACAGTCAGGAGAGTGAGAGAAGGCCAGTCACAGTGGTGGTTCAAAACCAAGGGGTTTTTGAACCAAGGGGTTTTCATGCTCTCAGACATTTTCTCCCAGACCTATTACTCCACCATGTGCTTGTTCGCACCGACAGGACATTGGTGGTCGCTTGCTTCAATCATCAGGGATCTCATATCCCTCCTTGGGATCTGGCTGTAGTTCTTGAAGCTCTTTGTGCTCCACCTTTTGAGCCCATTGAGGAAATATCTGATCATCTATTGTCAGTTAAGATGGCGTTCCTGTTGGCCATCACTTCTCTGAGGAGGGGGATGACCTTCAGGCTCTCTATGTAGCGCCTTGCTTTTTAGACTTTGTGCCCGGTTTGGTCAAAGCCTTTTAATACCCAAGACGAGGTTTTGTCTCTAAAGTACCTTCTATCCTACTACAGTCGTACTTCAAGCCCTTTGCCCTCTTCCCTTCAGGGAGCATGACCAGGAGAAGCTAAACCATATGTGTCCAGTGCGAGCACTTGATGCTTATGTCCACAGAACTGCCCTGTGGGGAAAAACTGACCAACGTTTGCTTTGGGAATAAGCACGGTCTTTCCGCTACGAAGCAGACTTTAAGTCGTTGGATTTCTGATGCGATTCGCATTGCTTATGAGTCCTCTGGTATCCCCCTTCCTAAGGGGACCAAGGCACATTCTACTTGGGGTATGGCAGCCTCTAAGGCCTTCTATGCAGGTATCCCAATTCAGAACATCTGTGACGCTGCGGGATGGTCCACTCCCTTAGACGCTGCGTCTCCTGCCATACCTCAGTTCCGCCTGCCTGCGCTCGCTTCATTCAGGTCTTAAGCTAACCTGAGCAGCGTTTTGCATGTGAAGTGAAAGTGAAGTAAATTGAAAGTGACGTGTTTGTCAGTTATGGAAATAACCATAACCGAAATGTGACCTCTGCATTTAACCCATCCATGTGAGGAGTGAACACACACTGCAAGTCGTGAACACACACACACCCGGAGCAGTGGGCAGCTATCCCTGCAGCGCCCGGGGAGCAATCGGGGGTTTCAAAACTCAAGGGCACTTCAGTTGCTATCTGCCGGTGCTGGAATCGAACCAGCAACCTACTGCCCTACGAACCACAACTGCCCCCTATGTGCGTTTTATAGTCTCTTGGTCATCCCCCTATATTGTGATTAGACACCTGTATCAGAGTGCATAAAAGCTGATGGCGTTCCCATAGCGTTTCAACGCAGCGTCTCGTTCCCTTCAGGGAACCAGGGTTACATACGTAACCTGAGATGTTTTCATGAGTGCAACTTCTTTGTTTTTCTCTGTAAAATAAACAGCATTTATTATTATGGGCAAAAAAATCCACCACCTTTTTTTGCTGTACAGCTGTTTATAAAGCTTGCCAGGCCATACATTTTTTATACTGGTCTATTTATAAGACCTACCCACCAGCTATGTAAATAGCTAAGAAGACTATCATTGGTCATATTACATTGTCAACCTTATAATTTCTTGTCTATTTGAGTAAAGAAGAAAAGGCTGTAGATGGACATTATTCTGCTAACCAGAATTTAAATGTGCTGTAGTATGTTACAGTACATTTCAACCTGGAATAAATTTTCTGTTTAATTGAGTCTAACATACTTAACTAGAATTACCAGCTAAGTAGACAAGACTTTGACAATCAAAATTTGGTAAGTGGTTGGTCGCATTAAAGTTAATTTGTAAATCATTTCTTTATACCAGCAATCTGCCAGCAGGGAATAACTTACTCCAGTTTTCTTATCAGCCTTCTGAATAGTGTATCCTGTGATCTCAGTATTGCCGTTATCTTTGGGAGGGGTCCATTCCAAAGCTGCATTGAAGCCCCATGTGTCAACCAGTTTGACTGAGACAGGAGGTCCAGGCAGATCTACACACAGATGTCTAACCATTAAAAATAATTTAGTCCAAGTATGGATCATTTTACACACTGGTTTGGCTCAGTACAAAGAAGCTTTAATGAACTGAGATCGGGAAAGGGTAGCAGACAGAAATAGACATCCAGTACAGCACTAAAATGAAAGGCCTCTACATCACATTGTGTCTCACCAACTATCTGAATTATGAGGCTAGCCTTGTCCTCAAAGCTATCGACCTTCACGGTCATCTCGTAGACGCCTGAGTCATCTCTCTCAGCCTTGCGGATAAACAGGATGCTGTCCTTGTCGCTGCTGCGAACATTCACCTTCTTTGTATCCAAAGGCTGTCCATCCTTGATCCATGATATCACAGGTTTCGGTTTGCCCTGTAAAACATGCAGAAGAAATAAACAGAACTATGGGATATGTTTATAGCATACAGCCTCCGTTTATCATAGATGTGTCTTAACTTACAATAAATGGTATGAGCAGGTTGACTTGTGCTCCAACTTGCCTGATGTATCTGGACCTCAGGGCACGGGGCATGCGGATCTTGGGGCGATCTGAAAGAAACAAGATTTACAAGAGGAATTTAAGACGGGTCATTTATTGCTTTGAGGGTTTTTGTGATCCAGATTAAAACATTATCAAAATAAATGAATAACAGTGTTTAGTGACAGAATACTTTGAAATTTAAAATACCATATTTATAATATTTAAAACATTATTTAAAATAATATAATTTAAAATATTTAAAATATACAATATATATATTTTACAATATAAATACAATATAAATATATTTTATCAGAATATACAAATGAATATACAAATTTAAACAGACTTTATATTTTAGAATAACATTTAAATAATCATGCCTATTTAATATATTTAACATCATTAATTAAATTTAACATATTTAATATAACAAAATTAAATCATTTTAGTTTTCAGTATATTTTTGAGGTAGACCACAGGATATCTGGAACACACCCTTTTTAAGGTCAACATCACTGATAATAAAGGGCATCAGACTCTGCTTTTAAAACTAACTTCTCTATACATTCACCCCAATTATTAAAAAAAGCATAAATAGCTTAAATAAATAGCTAATCTTAATATTTTTCTAATAATCCCTAGTCTGCAATGTGTCAAAGACAAGCCAACCTTTAACCTCGCTAATCTACATCTCTACTGGCTATTTTAAGCACATGACCTTACCATCACTCTACACAGAGTCCAGCATCCCAAATCCAGCTTAGCAGGCCTCTAATCCTAATTTATAACTACATTTCCCACTTATGTTCCAGGACTGCAGGAGGAAAAGGATTGATTATGAAAGGAAACTATTTACACCATGTTACTTTCTGTAGAGCAGATCACTGGTTGTTTTAGCTGTGATTTACGACCTCACTTTTAAGGTTAGGTCCCATTCCCCTTTAGAGTACCTGACCTGATTTCTCTAATGCCTCTGCTTGTGTGTATGATATGTAATCCTTAGGTCTTGAATCTCTGCCACCCTTCACAACATTCACCAGCTGAGGGTTTTTGTGATCCAGATTAAAACCAGATTGGGTTACCCTAACCCAAATGGATGAACACATCACACCCTTTGATTCAGTATAATGCCTACATATCTCTTTTCAGTTAGACTTGTTTGACCTAATTAAGACATGATGTAACCATAGAGATCACAATAAGGTAAGTCCAAGCTTACTTGGTTTGTTTAACCCTTCTGACAGAAGCTATTGATCTAAATAGATCTATTTATTCAATCTTTCAATTCTATCTCTACTAATGGATCTATTGAAAATGATTTTATATAAATTACATAAAATAAATGATGATATCTCTGTATATGTATATATAATGTCTGTGTGTAAAAGACTTATCATTTAAAGCAGTAAATGCATAAAAAAGCTGGGTAACCTAAAAACTGAACTCAAAATTGTGTTTTTGGTGTATTCTCAAGTTATCAGAAAGCATACAAATTGATTAAACTTACACAATTAAACCTAATCAACAACTAATGTATAGAAAAATACATCAAAACATTAAGCAAAAATAAATGCTAAATACATGCTGTACTTGAAATGTGTACAAACAAAAAGTAATAAAAAACTGTCAAGGTCAAGTTCCATGTTCAGCAGTGAGCAATGTACAGTAGTTCCACCAATCAAAGCGGTTAAGTACAGAGCCAGGAAATAACCACCTAATACAAACAGTCCTTGACTCTGCACCTGTCATAAAAGTCCCCCTAGGAGAGGTCAGATAGGACTGTTGATCCCTTTGGTAAATAAATATTTTTATAAAAATACACAATTATTCATTACCACCTTTGTTACATTTAGTAGGACGACATATGAGTTTATAGGCACCCTCAGCACTGGGTTCAGATTGCACTAACAGCCTTGCCTCAAGTCTTTATGTTTGTAATTTAAATGCTAATGAAAGCTCTTGTCAGCAAACCAATGGGATTTATATATTCACAGCTGTTGAATCCATTAAGGGGAGAAAAAGTACCACGAGGCTGTGGGCCTTCCATCTCCACCAACTTCTCCTGCTGTCAGCAAACACACACTGTAATCTGAGCTTCAATGTTAGACTGTTAGCCAGAGTGTGGAGAAAGCACTAAAGATCTATAACATCTACATTTCTGCATCTGGCAGGTGCCTAACCAAAGACATTTTATTATATTGAAGGTATAGATTTTTGTGTTGTAATCAAACCAATGACTTTTGCACTGCTAACACAGAGCTCTATTAGCTAAGCTATAGGATTGTATGCTTCATCATAAAACATGCACCACTCATCAAGGTCATGGGCACCCTACATACAGAGACATAACACTTCAAACTCCACAGGTGGGATAAATGCTCACCCACGATCTCTTGGATGACGACTGGCTGAGCCAGGCAAGCAGGCTCGCTGCAGCCCCCAGCGTTCACAGCTACTACACGAATATTAAGCAGGTCTCCAGTTGTCAGGTCCTTGATGACAAAGCGGTTGGTTGTGATGAGCTCATTGTTGGCGACCACCCATTCGGAAGCTGCATGGTATAAAAATGAAACAAAGAACAAAAGATTCTTCATACAAATATTTAATGCTTTGCATTCTTCCGTCTGTCAACCCTAAAAAATTGTTAAATGTTGACTTAAAACCAAAACATTTTGTAACTTACCTGGAAATAATGTAGCAATTTTAAAACATCACCATGTCATTTGTGACGTTAGTATAGATCAACAAATCTAAATGTGGTGTGTGCAGATAGAGTGACAGTTGGTTGAAAACATCCCTTCCTAATAGGGAGACCTAGAGGCACTAGATATAAATCAGTCTGTAGTCTGCTTTGACATTTCAAAGACAGGTGCTTCAACAGATAGTCATATAACCTACTTTTGTGGGGACATCTGATAGTTTGTCATGGTTTAGTTTCAAGATGAAGGTGTGATGATTGAAACACCAGCCATAATCTAACAAGCTTATCAGCAATATTAAGAAGAATATTGAGCACGCACAGCCTTCCTTGCAGTATTCCACAGTGAATCCGTCCAGTCCAGCTTTTCCAATAGACTCTGGGGATCTCCATTTAAGACTGACTGAGGTATCATTGACATCTTCCACAGTGAGGCTCTGAGGAGCACTTGTGGGCTCTGCACATTCATCAAAAACAAACAACAATCAGAACTTCTGTAGAAATATGATGTGCAGGTCAATTAATGAATAGGTGACATTGGATGGATAGATGAATGGATTAAATCAAAATTTCTCAAACAGAGAATTGCAAGGGGTTTGTGAGTTGATGAAGAGAATTAATTGAATTTATTTATAATGAAGTTAAAATTGTAACTTTATAATAAAACAACTCAAATAAAACACTTACTAACAATATATAACAAAAAATACATACTTTATCTCTACAACCTGCATGTCATGTGACCTATACACAACTACAAAATATCAGAAAACTGCATACTGCTGATAAAAACTGTATAATTATACTATTGTGTATAATAATAATAGTATAACAATAATTGTTTTTTAATTTAAAAATGTGAAAGTGCCTAAATGATTAAATTATTTCCATAAAGTCTCAGGGGGTACTTTAATTAAGGTCAAAGTGGTAAAACCTAAAGAAAAACCTGGATTAAATAAATTGATTTGAATTGGATGAATGACATTTATGAATTAATGGATGAATGGATGGATGGTTGGATGCACAGGCATCATTAGAGAGATGGATGGATGGATAGATGTACCTGCCGGAGGAGGTGGTGTTGGTGCTTTAGGTGGTTCCTCAACAGGTGCAGCCTCAGAAGGAGCAGCTGTTTTTCAAATACGCAGGAGTGTTACAATTCCAACTTCAATTCCAATATCTTTCAAATGTTTCCAGATTGATTAAACATTTAGTTTTGTGGCATTAGCATTTTGATGGTAAAGATTTTACCAACTATGCTACATTCAATGCATTTTCTGCATTCTCTCAAAACTGTTACCTTTATAGATTAATTGTCTCTTTCAAAATCCTAAATTACAAATGATTCTGGATCCACACACTTACTGTTACTAATGCTATGAAACTGTATGATCAAACCAAAAGTGCTTTACCCTCAGCTGGAGCATGAGTGGGAGGAGCAGCTTCCTCAGCAGGGCCTGATAGCAGATAGTTAGACTTTTGTTAACTCTGCTTTTGTTAAGTGCTGCTTAAGAGAAGTCACACTTTTAGTCACTTCTGAATAAGCAGTCTTTGTTTTCCCTTTTGTAGAAGCTCCCACTGCCGGTTTAGTTAGCACCATCTCCTGCAACAGGAGCTTCAGCAGCAGCTACTGTTACTTTTTAATGTTTGCTTTCTCAAACTGCCAATCACGGATTTCAAATTGGCTTAAAAAGATTAATGCAGCCTAAGCTATACGATAGACCTAAAATTAAACTGGTTGATCAGGAAACAATGAGGTGACAGACCACAATGCTAGTCATAATATGTGCTAGTTTATTTACAACTTCAGGTTTCTCTCAGTGGTAACATTTGCATTCTCAACAGCCATGAATAATGTTAATGAACTGTTAAAAATTAATGAAAGCATTAGTAAGTAGTCAAGGCACTGCCATTTTTGTTTGAGACCACAGGCTAGTTAGTACTGGCCAGCACAGATTGTTGGTGATAACTGATATGTACTTATCAGATCCACTGTGGAATCTACAGCATACTGAGGTCTTAACTACCTAGCATCGAAAATTAGAGGGAATCAAATCAGTATTCTTAGCATTACTGGGCATCATCTTAACAATGTTAAGATTTTATGAAAATTAAAAAAGTCAGACACAATGCTAAAACATTTTAATTGTCCTAACAGGAGAACAAAAATGAATTAATCTGCTGAGTTGCTTGACATCAAGTCAAACAGAATGGACACCACAGAAAACATCATAAATGCACACAAGGTTTTAGTTCTAGTTATACAAAAGACTGAACAATTATGATGGGAGATTCTCAGTGTGTTAAAATAAGCACATTATAACATAACAGTGTTATCTTTACCCTTAGCTGGGGTCTGACCCCAAGGGGTAGCAGGTTTCTTAGCAGCAGGGGTAGTAGTAGCTAGTGTTACATGTTAAATAAATGTTAGAAGATGTTAGGCACATGTTAGTGGATAGGTGTTTTTAAATTTGAATGTCTCTAAAGATCAAGCAGCTGTATATCAGCACATGTGCGTTACTGTACATGAGCACATCTATACTTGGATTACAGTGTATCTTCAGAAACATTCACTATATGGAAAAAACGGATGGCTGAATGGAACAACTGACCACAGTTTATAGTAAATATTATATTGAACATTCTCTTCTTAGAAAAGATAATGTAGCAATATGAATATCTGTAAATATTCATACACCAATCCAGATTTTTCTGTTTTCTATTCAATTTTTCTCCTTCACATGATATTGCATGGCGATCACATGATATTGCTGATATTATGATCTTTGGACACAGTACATGCATCATGCTCCTTGGTACCTTCAGGAACAGGTGCCTCTTGAGGAGCAGGTTCTGCCGGAGCAGGTTCTGCCAGAGCAGGTTCTGCCAGAGCAGGTTCAACTGGGGGGGCTTCTGCAGGTGGGGCCTCCACAGGGGGAGCTTGGGGTGCAGGTTCAGGTGCTGCAGGCTTCTCCTCTTTGACAACAGCCTTCTTGGCTGATTTTTTAATAGGTACTGGTTTGGCTGGCATGGTGCCTGGGAAAACTCTACTGACTTTGAAAGGGCAATAGCTTTCAGGACACTCAATATATAGTGGTTCCGAGCATGGAGCCCTCCTTCTCTTTAAATAGCCACCAGTAAGCGTAAGTCTGTTCTCATCAACTTCCAGCCCTCAATATTGGAGTCCTTACCTCATTTTGCCAGACAGGCAGTCACAGGAGATTTCTGCAACATCATATAGCTTTAAAGCTAAACTTTATCTTTCATTACATTTGACTTTCCCCCCTTTTAATTTATTTTCTTCTTTTTGACGTTTGTCGCCCTCTTCCGTGAAAGATTTGTATATGCAGTATTAACCTCAGATTTCTTTACAGACAGAGGGTTAAAGTGTATTAATAAATCTTATATGGGAGTTGTATGTAGTTTACTTTGTTTCTTTATTATTCAAGAAAATGAATAAAAAGACAAACAAAAAATAGTTTTAAAAACAGAAAATCAAATTTTAAAAACGTAACATGTTACGTTTTTAAAGAGGGAGGGGCTGAAGCAGGTGTAGATGGTGAGTAGAGAGCTGCGTTCCTGATGTTTGAAAACAGCGTGATTCGGTGAGTGTTACTACGGTGGCCGAGAAGTGCAAAACAACGTTACAAAGTGTGAAACACTTTTACCAAGGACGAAACAAATTTACATTTTAGAAAACAAATTAACAAGACGCAAAACACTTTCACCAGTCCCGAAACAAATTTACAATGACAGAAAGTTCCCGGAAAGGGAATGTACCACACGCCGGAACTGACGCGTGAGATGTGTTGCGATTGTTGGTGATGGCGGTAATTGGTGTTGTGGAGTAAATGGCGTAAATAATGTTTATGGTCACAGTTTATTGTGACCGAACATGGAGTGCGGCCGAGGAATGTTTTGCTCGTTGCCCGCATTCGGATTTCACAGCAAACTTCACTTAAGTAACACAACCTGGCTTATGTACAGTTCACACTATTACCATGTATCAAACGAAAACAATACGTTTGTTTTCGCTATCGATTTTCATTCAAAAAAATGCGTCAACAAATGACAGTGCATACTGTCACCGCACATACAAATATTCACTAAAAATCAACAAAATGACATTTTTCCATTCTGTTTGCTCTATTAACTCCCAATACACACCATATAAATACTACAGGTGGAATTATATTGATATGTCACTATATACGGTTGTGGCAGTGGATTATTCATAAGAATATTCACTAAAAATGTCATTTTCTATGTTTTCGTCTCTCATTTTCTTCATTTTCTGTTTGCTGTTGTAACCCCCATGTAATTAGATGGTGTGCATGAGGAGTTACATGGGTTTTAAGTTTCTTTCAATAACTGCCGAAATATGCAGTGCTTTATTTTGCATTTTGTGTGTACAATTCTAGGATTATGTGTAAAGTTTTGAAATAAAATACACTCCATTTTATGAATATATATATATATATATATATATATGCTTTATATTAGCCTATACTGAGAAATTATTTAGGTGTACTAGATGGGGCTTAGCAGTTGAAATATAGCCTAGCCAAATCTACTTGTAAATGGCCTCAAGGTGCATTTTGGAAAACATTTCACAAAAGGGTAGTGTATCAAGCAAGAGGTCTCTGTTAGCTTAAGAATAGAATACCTTGTACATATACTACTTTCATTTGTACATATACTACTTTCATTTGTCACCTTCATACCTTTTCTTTGCATGGGCATATGCGGTTTTTGCAAAAGACTAACCACAGATGCTTCCCATCTGGGTTTGAGGGCATCATTATTTACACCTCAGTTGCCTCAAAATGATGGTGTAACGACACACCATACCACACCCTGCCAGCAGAGGGAGTCCTCACCAGAACATTAATTTCCACTACCTCTGCTTCCTGTTCCTGTGATTTCCTGGTTCTCCTACTTCCTGTTGTGAAGTATTGCAAGCTTTTAACTGCCTTCCTGAGCATTTATTTCTTATTGTTATCTTGTGTATGATTCTGATTTTGTTCGGATAGTAAGTATTTTGTCAAGCAACTGCGCAAAGTGTTAGGATACTACTGAGTATCCTGCAGGGGGCAAGGATGTCTCAACATTGTTGATACAGCTATACCAAGGAAAACTGCTGCTGCTTTTACAGTCACCTTTTGCTTCCTGGCTGTACAGAGCAGCTGGAACGAGACTGCACCATCGACGAGTCTCCCATTGGTGATGGCATAACTCATCAAACAGTACCCATCCAACTGAACATCGGATTGTTTCACCAAGAAATGATTTTATTTTATGTAAATCACACTCCCAAATATGATCTGATTCTGGGCTATCCCTGGCATACCCTTTATGATTCGATTTTATCTTGGCATCATGATTTTGGCAAATGACATTATTTTATGGTCCAATTCATGTTTTGTCCATTGTTTGAACCTAGTACCCACCAAGCTATGTCTGTCGACTAGTATTGAAAGTCCTGATACCACTACAGAAACTAAGATGCCTACCTGTTCTTCAAACATTGGGGAGGTGTTTAGCAAGACCAGAGCAGCTCTATAGCCACCACATTGTCCCTGGAACTGTGCCATAGATTTGCTGCCAAATGTCATGCCACCCAAAAGCAAAGTCTATCCTTTATGCTGCAATGAAACCAAAGATTCATTCGTCCTTCCACATGTCCAGCAGCAGCAGGTTTCTATTTTTTAGAGAAAAAAGATGGTGGGTTGAGACCCTGTATCGATTATAGAGGCCTGAAAAATGTAACTGCTAAGTTCCACTACCAGTTACCAATACTTACAGTATTTTAGTAATTTATTAACAAGAGTTTTAGAGATCTGTTAAATCTACACATGGTAGCCTTTATCGATGACATAATGATTTACTCCAAGAATGAAGATGAATACATTTTCCATGTCCAAACTGTCCTGTCACACTTGCTGGAAAACTTTTTGTCAAAGCAGAAACGTGAGTTCCATGTTAAACTAACCACCTTCCTAGGCTACAACATCAGTCACACGTTTCTTGGCTTTTCAAATTTCTACAGAAGATTAATCAGAAACTGTAGTCTAATTGGTGCCCCCTTAACATCTCTACTCAAGGGTAAACCCAAGAAGTTATCCTGGAATCCTGAAGCTATCAAAGCATATCAAAATCTAAAATCAAGTTTCACCACAGCACCTATCTTGAAGCATTCTGACCCCAATCTCCCATTCATACACCCTAATCTCCCATTCACACTGCCCACAAGTTTAACTTTTATAATAAAAGATATTCTCTCACAAATGTATTTGCTTCATCTCATATCCAGTTTTCAAATACATCAACAGATGCAAATAAAGAAATAAAACAGTGTAACACCTGGACAGCAGAGGAAGCCAAAGCCCTGTGACTGTGTGTTTGCTCCCTCTATGGTAACTACCTGTTTGCTGGCTATAAAACAGCAAGCCAGCAAACAGGGAGTTGCGATGTATTGTATTGCCTTCCCTGTGGCCAAGACGCCTGCAGGCTGTACAAGGTCTGTACGAGGTCAACATGCTGCAAAAACAGAAACGCGCCGCAAAGCCTTGCAACATAAACAAAAAAAACGCACTGCAAATCATCACAACACAAACACATAAACGCACAGCAAGTACAGAAATGCGCTGCAAGTAAAAAAGCGCCGCAAGTACAGAAACGCGCTGCAAACCCTCACAACACAATGGAAATGCTTCAAGGGGGACCCTTAAAAGGTGACAAACCCGAGTCATACCAGCATGTTGTTCTGTGGCTGGTCAGTGGTCTTGACTGTGAACTAAAAGTGATATTTTGATATTGATATTGTTTTGTTGATAGTAATAATTTTTTTGTTTATTTTAAAATCCAGATTGTATGAATGCTTGGTCTTTGGGGTATTATTGCATTAGCCCAAGTAATCTCACGAAGCACAAAATTGTAAGTGAATCGTTATTTTAATGTTATGTTAGCTGAAGTTACTCTCAGAAAAACTGTGAGGAACAAGCAAAACTAACAGTAGTTTTTTGTAATTTATATGTTTTTACCACTAATCAGTCACATTGTTCCTTTTTGTAGGTTAGGTATTGTCCATATTGTGGACTTAAATTGGATGGACATTAGATTTTTTTCCTGTGGCAGCAACATTCAATTTTTGGCACCTTTTCTACAAAATGGTATGCTCAACCAAACATCAACCAAAAAACACCATGAAAAGGACACACAGGTGTTTATTATGTACAAAAGAAAAACATATACACATGACATATAATGTTAAATAGTAAGCATAATCAGTGGTAAATAGTAGCACAATATAGAGCTATATAAAAATGTACAACTATCTTCTCGATTAAAAGCTACATTTACATTCTAATAGCAGATGAAAAATTACATCAACAACATAAACACAGACCCACCAACAAGACCTAACTGTTAAAAGTGGTAAACATTAGTGCCAGTCCTATACTAGTTGGGTATTGTAGAAAAATTATGTTTATAGAAATTTAATTAAGAAAATTATTATATAGAAATTATGTTTAGAAATGAAATATTAGTGGTTTCCTGTGTTCCTGATGACACTGTTCTCTTTTTCCTTCAGGCCCAGGAACAGTGTCAGATGAACTCACAGAGGCAGGCCTAACCCATAAATATTTTCCAGAGGGCCACACCTATAATGTGATCTTTGATTTTATTGAAAGCATAACATTTTCCCAAGTCTAAGCACCTTAAAGGGACACAGGGCTAACAAGGAGGACAGACTATACTCACAATATCCATTGACACTGTGAATGCAGCTATTAGACATGTGAACTCAGGCTCCGGTCAGGTTTTAGGCTACAGAGCTCTGTGGCAGACATTACAACAGAAGTATTTCCTGACAACTGATGTAATATAAAGGGATGATGTAATGCAAGCAATTCACAGACTGTATCCTTCTGGTATTCTAGGCAATACATTTTGATCTGATAAAGACAAGGTGACTGAAGTTAGCATGTTGTATTCCAATGTCCTTACTTTTAGGGTCTAAAAATAAACAATAAAAATCACTGTCAATCTGCAATATATTTTGACCTGGTTTTAATCATCAATGAAGCTTGAGCATTATAGTTAGTTGCATATGATTTCTCAAACATGAAAATTGAAGACTAACACATTTAAAACTGTTTCATCACATTCTAGGGTTACTTTAATGCAAAAAAAAGAAAACATTTATAGGAATACTGAAACAAAAGACAAAATAATAAAAATACAACATCAATTTATTTATAAATGTTACTTTAATGTAGCATATAAAACACTATTGTTATTAGTGCAATCAGTACTACATTAGTCAGTTAAATTTTTAGTGGCTGGTGGGATTCAAATAAGCAATCTTAAAGGGGACCTAGAGTGGTTGAGCGGAGTATAGATTCTTGTTCTGTGATGTGACATAGAGAGAATAACATTTTGGTTAAGTCTGTAATGCCCCAGAAGTTGCCTAAAAACCTCTTTAAAAAGCTGATTTTATGGCGGGGCTATTAAATGGGTGTATTTGAGCGTTCTGCGCAAATTTTGCACCGCTGGAGGGGCTCTGACAACCTCATAATGATAATTATGTGATGTTGTCTCCTGGCTTCTAAACACATGCGGAACCATTTACTGACCTGAACACACGGACCGACAGCTATGGTGCAGATTCAGCCTTATATGTTTGAGCCAAATCAGAGGAGGACACTGAATTAGAGGAAGAACCTGTTCAGCAAAAGCACGATTTACATGTTTCTCAATGGTGAGTTATTTGTAATGTTTGTTTGAACGCTTTTAGCGTTAAGTGCCAACAAAGTTCTCCCGTCATAATAAAGTTATAGCCACTACATCCATTTGGACATTAATCCTTTGCATCATCATGAATCAACACTTTATACTAACTATAGTTTAATGTAAATACTGTATATGAACGGAGGCTTCAGGTTTGGGTGTTAATCTTGGGCTGACGGTGCGCATCTGCCCCGTTCGAAACGAAAACAGAATGAGCATGACAGCATAATTGGGCCAAAAGTTTATCATTCTTGAATACTGTGCATGACTGGTGTTGAACTAAATGGAAGTGAAGCTGCTCTGAATGTATACTGAATAAATATGAATACAAAATCGAGTGTTTATTTATTCTAAAGAATACAATTGTGTAATTAATCGACAAACAGGATAACCGTTAGGATAATCATTAAGGATTAAACAAATAATACAGAACAACTTCTTTACAGTAAACTCGATTACAATCACAAGCTATTTTCATGCAGAAAAGTGTTTCTAGTTTCGTTGCTGTGGCCCAAGTACTGCTCCTCTAGACTGGGTTTCCTGAAGATCCGTCCGACAGCCTATCTTGTATCCTGGGGAAGAAAGCGGGTCATATCAACACTCTGAAATAAATCTGAGAAGTTACTCTTGTGTTTTCATATTGTTGTCTGTACTAAGGCGCTAAATCTATGTCTGCTGCTAACGCTTGTTTACATTGCCACCATACACACATCAAAATGAATGTTCTCATTTTAACTATTAAAAACACAATCTAATCTAACAATGTAATACAGTTTGTAATGATTGTTGAGCTTAATGTGGAGAATCAGTCGCTAAGAGACGCCGGCAGGTTTGTAAAACTGCAGAGCAAAGTCATAATCCTAAATGTTGTGGATCCAGTTAAAATAAACCGTAGCCACGCATCACGGCCGTTTCTTTTGTCAGGAGGCGATAAAGGTTTGAACACCGCTTGTACAGCCGGGGAGAGCAGCTCACCTGTGAATGCGAGCCACCATTTTGTCTTGAACTTCACAACGTCACAATGTTCTTTTAGGCGGGTATACTGCCATTTTCTGTCAAGACTAGAAAAATTTTGAATTTGACTGTAGGTCCCCTTTAATAAAGATTTACTGCCACTTTTATGCTTACAAGCTTTGTGCCATAAATACTTCATAAATACAACCCTTCATCTGGCTGAGGAGACCTCAGTCAGTCCGGATCGGGAACAACATCTATAGCACCACCACATTGAGTATGGGGTCGCCTCAGGGCTGTGTGCTCAGTCCATTGCTATTTACTCTACTGACCCACGACTGTGTAGCTATGCACAGCTCGAATCACATCATCAAGTTCGCCGATGACACGACTGTGGTAGGTCTCATTAGCAAGAACGGCAAGTCAGCATACAGAGAGGAGGTGACACGGACTGGTGCAAAGCCAACCACCTGTCTCTGAACATTGAAAAATCTAAAGAGATGGTTGTTGATTTCAGAAGAGCACAGAGAGACCACTCTCCATTGATCATCGATGGCTCCCCTGTGGAGATTGTAAGGAGCACCAAGTATCTTGGAGTTCACCTAATGGAAAACCTCTCCTGGTCACTCAACACCAGTTCCACAGCAAAAAAAAAGCCCAGTAGTGCCTGTACTTTTTGAGAAGGCTGAGGAAAGCACATCTCCCACCTACATCCTCACAGTTTTCTACAGAGGGACAATTGAGAGCACTCTGAGCAGCTGCATCACTTCCTGGTGTGGGAACTGCACAGTCTCGAACCGCAAGACCCTGCAGTGGATAGTAAGAAAGCCACTAGCATTGTGGCTGACCCCACACACCCCTCCCACTTACTTTTCCCCCTCCTGCCATCTGGTAAACCGTACCGAAGCATTTGGTCCCTCACTACCAGACTTTGCAATAGCTTTTTCCCACATGCCAAAAGACTCTTAAACACATAATAACGGACTACATACCCCACTACTGCCACTGGACTGTTTTTTTATTATTTATAAGTAATGCACACGTCACTTTACACAACTCACTGCCTCAATTTTTTTTTGGTCTGCGTTATTGTCTTGTTTTGTTTTTTGTAATGCTTGCTGCACTTTGTGTATATAGTAATTGTATTGATTGTACTGTGATTGTTCTGTCCTGTGCTGACAGTTTGCGCTCCGTGCGCTTTATGTATATATTGGGTTCTTGTCCTGTGCTGCCTGTTTGAACTCTGTGCACTTTATGTATAGATTGTGTTTTGTACATACAGTACACTGTAGTTTTGTTTAGCTTACTCTCTGTTTTGTTAATTGCATTGTACGGTGTACTTTTTGTAATTTGTACTGTGTTGTTTGTTAGCACCTTGGTCCTGGGGAAACGTTTATTCGTTTCGCTATGTACTTGTGTATCTGGCTGAAATGACAATAAACTCCACTTTGACTAATTTGTTAAAGCTGTACATTATGTTAAGCATTACATCTTAAAGGTATAGTTTTCCACAAAAATTAAAATCCAAATGAGAATTATTATAAAACATTATTGTTTCAAGCTTTATACATAAATGTCAAATTTCTATTTTATGGAATACATAAGGTGCTGATTGGTGAAGGTGTCCTAAAGTTTCACATCTAGATCAAATCACATCTCTGTGACCCGAGACTATTAAAAATTGTCTGTAGGCCACTGTCTAATTATTTGAAGCCAATCAGAATACTTTCTACTATACTACACTAATTCACATTCTAGCTGTTCAACCTTTTTACACATTCACAAGACAGCTAGGAAACTAAGATCATTGTACATTGAGAATGATCTTTTCAAGCTTAGTGTCAATTTAAATCTTCATTTTATTATCTTACTATTACATGGCTGATGCATGGCCTTGGAATGAAATGTATGAGTAAAGTCTTTTATTTCTCAACTTTCCGTCACAACTACTCTTGTGGTTCTTTTGCTAGATTTAAGTCTGAAGTCATCAATACTGTATATGTGTCATGAAGGGAGTGTAGATGGAGATAGGAGGCGGATCCATATGCAGGGTTTTATTATTAAAAGTCATGGTCAAACAGGCAGGGTAAAATCACAGGCAAACAGGAATATCAGAGGCAAAACCAAACTCAAAATCCAATAACACAGCAAGGGTCAAGGCAGGCAGCAATAATCCAAAAAAAGTCAGAATCAATACCAGAAAAAGCCAACACAGGGAACACAGAAAATACCAAGAAAACACACTGAAAGGGCAAAACAAGGAACAAGGGCAATACAATACATTGCAACTTCCTGTTTGCTTAGCTTCTGTTTCATAGCCAGCAAACAGAAAGTTGCTGCAGATGGAGCGAGCTCAACCTGTCCCGGGGAGAGGACTCCCTCTGCTGGCCTGGCATAACAATATGACACCCTTTGTGTTCCATACAAGACCACCATGCAAAATGAGGAGTATAAATTTTCATTTTGGGGTGAACTAACATGCTCTCATGTGCTGATTTTTTATATATACATTTGGGCCAATAAACAGACCTTCAAATGTTTTGGATCACCTCCATGTTATCACTCACTTCCACAGACTGTAACTAAGAAATCCTGGATTAATAATATACATGTCTGGTAAAGGAGTAGTAGCAATTTTTATTGTAATGGCAACACAAATTTAATTAACGGTTTAATTACTCAAATGCAACATAAATATGTACCTCTTTGTTTGCACCATTTTTCCTCTTTGAATGTAATCCACTTCTTAATTTCCAGGGAAGCACACAAAAAAATTAAAAAAAAATTCTTTTGTAAAAGGATTAATTTGCCTTTAAGTTATGATAAATAATTAAAATATGATATCTAATGAAATGTACATCAAATCCAAAAACTAATTCTTTTAATTACCAGGCTTATTACATAAAATACCATTAATACAAGCAATCAAATGCAAATGAGGGCTTTTTGTGCAATTTTTGAGGGGGACAATCCTACCCCAAGGGTGTAATCTTTTTACTTTCAACCTTCCCTTAACAGACAAATCTATGTGAATTCAACAAATGTTAATGTTCTGATTTAAAAAAAAAACACAATTTTTAAGAGCATAGTTATTTAATGAATGTGTTGAGATGAGTTTAGAAGAGTCATTTATGGTCAGGGAGAACAATAAAGGTGGGCAGATAATCTTACCCCAGGGGCATCTTCCCCCATCCTTCAATCCACCCAATTAAATAAAATAAGTTTTGGCAATTGCATATGTGCAATACACAGTGATAGTATTTGAGGAGACACAACAATTTCCTTAAAGGGGACCTAGAGTCAAAATCAAAATTTTTCTAGTCTTGACAGAAAATAGCAGTATACCCACCTAAAATAACATAGGAAATGTTCCAGACAGTTTGAAACACTCTAAAGTGTATACATTTATGTTTGAAAAATGAATGCCTGAAAACAGCTCAGGCTGAAAAGCTGCGGAATCTTGCATCGGTTTCCTCTCACCCCTCCTCACGAAAATGAAACGTAACAGAAAACATAGTTTGCATAGACCCGTCCCCCACCAAACGGCCCCGCCCCCGCTAATGTTATTGCTGCAGTGACATTGTGAAGTTCAAGACAAATGGCGGCTCACGCTCACAGCTGCTCTACCCGGCTGTACAAGCGGTGTTCAAACCTTTAATCACCTCCCGACGAAAGACACGGCCGTGATGCACGGATACGGTTTATTACGGTAACAGGATCCACAACATTTAGCTGCAGATTGTTACTTTGCTCTGCTCATTTTACATCGGACAGTATATAACATTCATTTTGATGTGTGTATGGCTAGCGTTCACTGTAAAAAAACGGTAAATGCCAAACAAAAAAACTAAATTTAAAGTAAAATATCTTTATTCAAATGAAGGGCAAAAACAATAATTTTACAGAAATTTCCTTTAAAGATTTTAAGGAAAAAACTTTTATTTTACATTTTATTCTTTGTTTAAATGAAGATTTTAGGGTTTTTGGATGGCAGCTGCCAGTCATTTGACTGTATTTTTACAGTGTAAAACCGTTATTTTATGGATGTTACCTACATTATTACAATCAAATACCTTTAATAAACTAACGGCACTAAAAGTTCTATGGAGAAACACTGTTAATTTATGGGAATTTCCCAAATTATTATGATCAAACACCTTCAATAAAGTGACAGCACTAAAAGTTCTATGGAGAAACACTGTTAATTTATGTGAATTTCCCAAATTATTACGATCAAACACCTTCAATAAAGTGACAGCACTAAAAGTTCTATGGAGAAACACTGTTAATTTATGGGAATTTCCCAAATTATTACTATCAAACACCTTCAATAAAGTGACAGCACTAAAAGTTCTATGGAGAAACACTGTTAATTTATGGGAATTTCCCAAATTATTACGATCAAACACCTTCAATAAAGTGCACTAAAACTTCTATGGAGAAAACAGTTATTTTACAGGTATTTCTTAAGTTAGTACAATGAAACACCTTCAATAAATTGTCAAAACAATTGCAACTGCAAATTAAGTTTTTTGGGAACACAAAATAAGTCTGTAAAAACACCACAAACTGCCAGTAATCAGCTGGATCCTTGCTGTATCTGGAAAGAAAAAAGAACATACTATGTTACTCTGAAATGTCTTCAAAAGGATTTTTTTACCTTTCCTTTAAACAAACTTAATCAAACTGAATTTAAATTATTCTTTTGTCTTCTATTTTGTTTTGCATCTATAAACTAAATGAAATATCTGCCATTAATTATTTACCCTCATGTTGTTTTTCTAAACCCACAAGACTTCTTGTGTGCCATTTGTAGGCGGCATGTAGTTTCTGGAGAATGCACTTGCAAGGTGCAGGTCATTTAATTAGAATAACATCAAAAAGTTGATTTATTTCACTAATTCCATTTAAAATTACATTATACATTATATTAATTCATTAGACACAGATTGACACATTGATTCAAATGTTTATTTCTTTTAATTTTAATGATAACTGACAACTAATGAAAATCCCAAATCCAGTATCCCAGGAAATTAGAATATTACTTAAGACCAATACAAAGAAAGGACTTTTAGAAATCTTGGCCAACTTAAAAGTATGAACAAGAAAAGTATGAGCATGTACAGCACTCAATACTTAGTTGGGGCTCCTTTTGCCTGAATTACTACAGCAATGCGGCGTGGCATGGAGTCGATCAGTCTGTGGCATTGCCAAGGTGTTATGAGAGCCAAGGTTGCTCTGATAGTGGCCTTCAGCTCTTCTGCATTGTTGGGTCTGGCATATAATCGCATGTTCCTCTTTACAATACCCCATAGATTTTCATAGTTTGGGGTTAAGGTCAGGCGAGTTTGCTGGCCAATTAAGAACAGGGATACCATGGTCCTTAAACCAGGTACTGGTAGCATTGTGCAGGTGCCAAGTCCTGTTGGAAAATGAAATCTGTATCTCCATAAAGTTGGTCAGCAGCAGGAAGCATAAAGTGCTCTGAAACTTCCTGGTATACGGCTACCTTGACCATGGACCTCAGAAAACACAGTGGACCAACACCAACTGATGACTTTGCGCTCCCAAATCATCATTGACTGTGAAAACTTTACACTGGACCTCAAGCAACGTAGATTCTGTGCCTCTCCTCTCTTCCTCCAGACTCTGCTTTCCAAAGGAAATGCTAAATTTACTTTCTTCAGAGAAAATAACTTTGGACCACTCAGCAGCAGTCCAGTCCTTTTTGTCATTAGCCCAGGCAAGATGCTTCTGACACTGTCTGTTGTTCAAGAGTGGCTTGACAGAAGGAATGCAACAGCTGAAACCCATGTCTTGCATACGTCTGTACGTAGTGGTTCTTGAAGCACTGACTCCAGCTGCAGTACACTCTTTGTGAATCTCCCCCACATTTTGAATGGGTTTTGTTTCACAATCCTTTCCAGGGTGTGGTTATCCCTATTGCTTGTACACTTTTTTTCTACCACATCTTTTCTACCATGCACAGGTGTGTTCAATATTGAACCTTTTCACAATATTCTAATTTTCTAAGATGCTAAATTTGGGGTTTTCATTAGTTGTCAGTTATAATCATCAGAATTAAAATAAATAAACACTTTAAATATATTAATCTGTGAGGAATGAATATATACATTATACAAGTTTCACTTTTTGAATGGAATTAGTGAAATAAATCAACTTTTTGATGATATTCTAATTATATGACCAGCACCTGTATATGGACTCACAAAGTGAAAATTAAAATTGACTAAGGTTTTTTTATACTGCAGTTGATACTCACTAGTGATAGACTTGTTTACTGTTGGTGCCTGTTATGTCCCAAAACGTTCCAATGCTTAATCTAAAAAAATAAGAAAGTGTTTTATTATTAGCAGTTACCAACTGGAAAAGGGAATGTAAAAATTACTTGGAAAGAAACAGGCAGCATGCACATACATAACAGGTTTGAGCCAAAATGTTGTATCTCTCCAAGAAAAGCACAAGCTGCATTTGGTTAAATGAAAAGTATCTAAAAATAAATCAATAAAAAGATTTTTACTTTTTTTAATGACCTGGTTCCAATTCACACTAACGAATATGACAATTACTTTATGTTTAAGTTGTGTTGCTTATGTGCTATATAAACCTGGGGAACCCTTATGAAAATTAACCATGGTTTTATTAAAAAAACATGTTATCAGTTTACTCATTCCAAAGCTCTTATGCTTAGTTTATTTTTACCTTAAAACTATCTGACAAAAAGAGAGACTTTACATGCACAATAAGTAACGCTTAATAAGCTGATAAGTTATGTAAACGTGCAAAATAAGTTTCTTTTAACGGAGAAAGGCCATGAACGTCTAAAGCAATATCAGCTCGCTACATTACCCCGATTTCACGTTGCATGTAAACGACTTTTAACGGTCAAAATCAAATACCCCTGTTACATTCGCAGATAATATAGACATGGTGAAGAAAATAACAGTACGACATATAAAATATATTTCCCGCTGACATTTTAAATTCTAACTTTATGCACGTGGCCAATATATAACGATTCGTTAGCTAGTTAACGTTATGTAGCCACCGTCAATAAAAGGTTCTAGTATTACATCTACTATAATTATAGGATATATATTATATTTATTACCTTCGTATCAGCTTGTAAAAATACAAAAGAAATGCATGGAAAGATTGTCGAACAAAATCCCGCGGCCGCTCTCAATGCACTCTCAATCGACTGAGTCATTTCTTTTGAATCATTGATTCAGAGCGTGTATCAAATCCCGTCAGATCATTGAATCAT
>JBAJNP010004204.1:0-34720 GCA_036877545.1 Yasuhikotakia modesta | reverse complement strand
AGATTTTTATGCTACAAAATGACTTGCTTCTCGGTACTCATAGCAAATGCTTCTGGTTTATAGAGCGCAGCAAGACACTGTCGGCGGCCGGTGATCAACGCTGGTGATGGTGTTGGAGAACATCCTACTCAGGCTCTTCTGGACGTTTTCACTATCAGGGAGGAGCTCGGAACCGTTAACGGCATGACTGTGAGTCCAAACATTTGGTTGCACTATTATCTTATTAGCTGTATTGAACACAATCCACTGACGTTTGTAATTCATGTGCCCAATGTTGCCAAACACAATTATTGTTGTAAAAGTGGTTGAAATTCTAAAACAAACATTGTTGCTTTACTGGTCCAAATTAATTTTGTATTGTTGGACTTTTTCCCCTTATTTCCCAGATTACTATGGTAGGAGACCTGAAACATGGCCGCACGGTTCATTCTCTGGCCAGACTTCTCACTCAGTACAGAATCACCCTGCGCTACGTGGCTCCAAAGAACCTCAGCATGCCAGCCGAAATCATTGACTTTGTGGCCTCCAAAGGAATTAAACAGGTCTGTCGTAATCAAATAAAATGTTTTATTTAGTTCCTAATGCTGTGTTACACTGTCTAAACATCTCCAATTGTTGCTGTAGGAGGAATTTAACAGCATCGAAGAGGCCCTTCCGGAAACTGACGTATTGTACATGACTAGAATACAAAAAGAGCGTTTCGCCTCTGAAGAAGAGTACAAAGCGGTGAGCCGTCTTGCGTTAACACCATTGCTTCTGCTCTTGCTTTTTAAACATCATTAAACATTTCATTAAACGTTTGCTCGTCTCCTGTAGTGTTTTGGACAGTTTATCCTGACACCACACATTATGACTGGAGCCAAGAGGAAGATGGTTGTGATGCATCCCCTCCCGAGAGTCAATGAGATCAGGTTTGTTGGACTGAAATATTGTAAATCTAAAGGTAAAGTAGGCAGTTTCTAAGAGGTTAGCAATAGCAAGCTAACTCTCTTTAGTGTGCTCTTTAAAGCCATGCACCCCCCAACATGCATACATCTGGTGTTGATTCTGACCGAATGCAATGATTGTACAATTTTTTTTAATGGTCCTACACCTTCTACGTATACATTTATGACCTTGTATCATGATTTAATTAGACTTTCAACCAGCAAATTAAAAAAAAAGTTTCTGGAAAATATTGCCTAACCTGCCTTTAAATGCTACACACTAAAATGTTACGTTTGCAGTATCTGATTATCATATTTCTTTTTGTTTATTAGCATGGAAGTTGACACGGACCCCCGAGCTGCTTATTTCCGACAGGCGGAAAACGGGATGTACATTCGAATGGCCCTGCTGGCCACCGTCTTGGGCCGGTGAGGTGGTGTCGTGGTCTAACCTTGGCAATAAAGGGAAATATTGTGCCTGACAAACAGACGTTAATTCCGTTATTAGAGTGTTAGTTTATTGTGTAACCTTTATAGAGCTCTGGTAGATACGATTTTGTTCTGCAGTGTTTAGAGTCGATCCTAATAGTGCAGCTCTCTAGATTACTCTAGAATTACTCTAGAATTACTCTAGAATCAGAACTGTCCTAGAGGTGCCTGGTCCATTTTATCCCACAATCAGCAACTGTGTTCAGGTTTAATTTTACTACCCTGTGATGGTTTCGTTTGTCACTAAATGTAATTGTACTGCTCTCCTCAAATTACACAATGTAAGCAAATGCCATTCCAGAGACTTCAATCTTTCTGACTCTAGTGCAAATGAAGAATAATTTACCTTTTACGTTTCTGATTTAAACGTTGAGGCTGGACCGGATGTGTTCAACTGCGACTGCTTTTGTAAGGTGTATTTTACACAATAAATACTTGCATCTCTGATCTTTCTCTGCATTTCTGTCTCTTAATGTGCTAGTCACTTATTTTAATACTGTATATATACTTGTGTAGATGAACACACTAGCAGTACAATTTGTATGACCTTATTTAAACCATAGAGGGCACTGGAGGTATGCTATCTGAATACCTCACATCTATATTAAATATAAACGTACTATATTTAATGCATATTTATATTGAAATAAAATGCATACAGCATTTGTAAGAGAATAAAAACAAAGTCTCTCCTATACACAAAACTAAGGTTGCTTTAGACTCAGGCTAAACCCTAAATGTTTTTATTGCACATGATGAATACGTTTTAGTTTTATCTCGTCTTGGCTGTTAAAATGTTGATAAAAAGTGAAACGATCAGTCCCAGAATCGTTTGCATAGTTCAAAGTCGAAGCTCCGTTCACGCCCCTCTGTTAACCTGAAAGGAGTCGAACTCTAATGACTCGATTCGCAAGATTCGTTTCAGCCCCGTTGCGCCCAACGGAGTCAACAGTGTTCGAAGACTCGTTTCGGTGAGTCGACTCCCAACGCTCGACCGCTGTGCGCTGTGAAAGCCGGACATGCGGCGGTAGCGATGAGGATTTGAGACATTTTTAGGCTGAGTCGCTTGTGATTCAGCCACACATCGCTATATCACATTATCACCTAGTTTGGGGTGAGTTTTGATCGTCTGTGTTTCGTTTCATCAATGAAAATGATCGGAAATCTGCTGCGCTCGCGGCGTAGCGTGCTAATGCTAATGCTAACCGCCCTGTCAGCCGCTTGCTTCATCCTTTAAAGTTGTTGACAATAAATAATAAGCGAATAAAAACGAGCAATATATCGTAGGAATGATTTAACGCAGCGGTTCGTAATGTTAATATGTTTAATACATTATATTTGCATGGGGTTTCTGTTGACGCTTGGTTTCATTGTGAGTGAATTCAGCGATTAATCTGGTATTATGTTGTATTATATTATATTATATTGCATTGAATAAATCAGCAGTTCGAGATGAATGAACTGAAGTCTGTATTGCTGTAACCCGTAATCGCACACAGACTGTAACAGGTTCGGGTCCAGGTTAACCCGGACGGGTCGTGTGTATAAAGGCAGGGAATCAGTACAGTAATCTGTGCTGGATTAGAAGTGGATTATGGGTTTACGGGAGTGTGTTTCGATAGGGAACCGGTGATATAAATATGATGACCGCCATAATAAAACTAGCTACGAGATCCAAATGGACCTTGTGGATGGAGGTGTGACGTCACGAGACGCAGGTGGGGTCCAGACAGATTGAGAGTTTCTTGTTGTTGGTCTTGTGTTAAATCTGCTTTAGTTTTGTAGGTATCAGTCACACGGGCCACATGTTCACCGGGTCATTGGGAGGATGTTAATGATTTACTGCAAACTGTGTGTTTTAGGTCCATTCACAGATATGCCCTGTGTAGTGTCCGTATAAGCTGCAGTAGTGTGTAGTGTGCTTATCGGTCAACCCTACCATCGGTGTGACCTTTGAGCGATGACGTGTTGAAATTCTTCACCGGAGACTCAAAATGTTACGATTTAAGGTTAATTGACATTGTGCTGTAAATTAAGTCATATTAGATTCTTTACTATCAATAACAAAATTGGCAAATTTGTGAGCATGTTAACGCTTTGGTTAACTCAGGGCTTAAGTCTAGTCCCAGACTTAAATGCATGTTGGAGCCGTCTTAACTTAAACCATCTTGAGGCTGACACATCCCAAACATCTGTCTTGTTGTTTTGTCTAAAAAAAAAAACACCAGTAATGTTTTTCTATGTTTTAATTTAACTGGGGCTAGTCCTGGCTTTACTAGAGATAATCTTTCTCATCCGCGGCAGCCGCAGTCCCGTCCGAGCGTTTGTTTGGCTTTTGGACGGTATGTCTTTAATGAGGTTGTGATAGTGACTCAAAGACATCTGATGATTGTTTATGCCCGTGGCTGCGTGGTCTTCAGTCGAGCTGAGATGTTTGGGCTGCCGTAGGGGCAACGGGGGCATCAATAGGGCTTCAGAAGTTCAGCTATTTACTCCATTGAGAAATTCATTTTTAGCAAGAACCATTTCATCACAGATGCGAGCCTTGGGTTTGTTTAGAAATGGAATATGCTACTTTAAAGTCACTGTGACTGACTTTTAAAGACTGAATAGATTCGTTTCTGAGCTGGTTGTGTCTCGAAAACGACTCCTGTTGTTTCAAGGTAAACACGAGGTTCACCTTTGCCACACCTTGCATCCGCACACCGCCATGTAAAGACGGTTGTGCTTGCGTTTACTGTGTACACTGTTCTCCATGTCAACAACTTGGCGTTGTGTACTTTGGGTAGACGCACGGAATGCACGTTTTCTGCAGGGAGATGAGTTTTTTAGACGTGTCATTTTATCTGTTTTTCAGCATTAAATCATGGCAGACCCCAAGCCGACGTCCGATAGACCCCAGAGGAAGATGTCCACCACGGGGGAGAGTTTATACAAGGTGCTGGGACTGGAAAAAGGAGCCTCAGGCGACGACATTAAGAAAGCGTACAGGTAAGAACATCACTGTTCACAGTTGCTATAAACTGTGGATGAATCTAGAACTGATCCAGAACATTCAGCACTGATCTTTGCTGCTGTTTGTCACATTGTCACATGACAATTTATTTTATGTATGCAGTTTGTTACTGCAAATCACATTGTTTTTCTTTTACAGAAAACTGGCACTGAAATACCATCCAGACAAAAATCCGGACAACCCGGAGGCTGCAGATAAGTTTAAAGAAATCAACAACGCCAACTCCATCCTCACAGACGAGACCAAGCGCAAGATCTATGATGAGTACGGGTCCATGGGGCTGTACGTGTCCGAGCAGTTTGGAGAAGAGAGCGTCAAATATTACTTCCTCATGTCCAAGTGGTGGTTTAAGGTGAGAACTCGCTCATGACTTCCCCGTAAACAGAGACATTGTTTCCATCCGTTATTTATTGTTGGCTAAACTAACTCCATTACTGTCATCTTTACAGTAAACTCAACAGTGTGTTGCCACGCAATAGCTTTCCATAGCGACAGACCAACCATTGACTCCACAATCTAACCGTGTTGCTAAGACAGAACCATGAAAACTGAACCTTTTTTTGCCTTGAATTAATTTATAATATGTGGACTTCCATCCACAAAGACCATTTTGTCCATCAGGTTTCCTGCAAAAACACAACATCTGCGCATGAGTACAAGCCAGCAGCTTGTTTTGGTCTCCAATGTTATGAATAAATTCTGATGTATGTTGTTTTTGGGAACTCATCTTTCCTGTGGGTCTTTCAGTAGATTCTAGAACCTCCTTTTGGGTGGTTCCTTAGAACAACAGATCCTGGTAGAACCTCGCAGCGTTTTAGGATGCTGCCACTGATCTGAGGTCTGTTTCCGCTGCAGGCTGTGGTCATGTGTTGTGCGGTCTTCTCCTGCTGTTGCTGCTGCTGTTGTTGCTGCTTCTGCTGTGGGAAGTGTAAGCCGCCGGAGGAGGACGAGAACTACCAGTACGTGGATCCAGAAGATCTAGAGGCTCAGATCAGAGCAGAGCAGGACGGAGGAGGTGAGCCTGGAATTAGCGGCTAGTTTGTTAACCCTGCAGGTCTGCTACGTCACAACTCTGGCTGTTGTAGGTTCCGCAATCTTTATTTTTTCAGTTTGTTTGATTGATGCACTTTTAAAATCGGCTTTTCTCCTGCTGTGAAGAAGTTCTTCAGATATTAGGTTGCCATCAAGGACACGTTTCTCTTGATCTGAGGGAAGATGGAGTGTTTGAAGTTCAGATTGAAAAGTCAGTCACTCATCATCTTCAGACGCGCTCTTACGTTTTACATGAAGATGTCTAGAGACGAATTCTGGTCTGATCAAGTGTTTGAATTAACCTGAAGATGCGAGTTTTGCCCTGACCTTGACTGAAGTGAATAAAGTGGCGGGTGATTGAAGATCGGACGGGTCATTTATCTGGAGAGGATATACATCAGTCAGCTGAGAACTGGTTGTTGGGCAGCATGTCTGATGCAGATATAGCGTTTAATAATTTATAGAGCGCGAGCACAAAACCTTCGGTCAGTTTCCTCAGTCTTCTATTATGTCTAAATTTAGCACTTACAGATTTATGGCAGTGAGGTTGAGTAGCTGAAAAATGTCAGCAAATCTCACAGGTTTAAGCCTCTAACTTTGAGGAAGCCTTCGAACTGGTTTATGGATGTATTTAAAATGTTTACTTTATATTACAAATGGAAATCTAATATATTTTCTAAATATCCTGCTCTCTACAAACGCCGGCTTTATTGTTTGAAAGCGCCGCCTTTATATTTTATGAATATGTTATATTTACGCATTAGATAGAGAGAAAAATAACCTTCATGCGTAGTTAGTTAAAACTAGCTGTTCAAATAATCCAGTCGTCCCTTCATAACTCAGTCTTTAAGCAATAAACCAGAAGTTTATTTGAGGTTTACAAGTGGCGCTTTCAGCAGCGATCTACAGTGTGAGAGTCCATTAAAATCATTTTTCACGGAAGCTGTAATTAAAGATAATGGTGATTTTTTTTTTTCTTGTACTCGACAGGTGAAACTATAATTATTGTACAGCCTGTATCTAGTCCTGGTCCAGAGATCTCCACTGAAACTTTACCGGATTCAAAATGACTTGTAAGAATTTTACTTTAATAAGCATGAGACGTCCAAATCTCTTTCAGTCATAAATTCCCTGCGTTTGTCCGTGAATGTGTGTTTCGGTGTGTTTTTTTTTTGTACTAACCTTTGAATTATTGCACAGTGTTTGGTCTGTGTTACAAGGCTTTGAGTTTCGGTCACCGGGTGTAGTTTTCAAACCACACTCTAAAAGTTAAATATTGTGTGACTGCTCACACAAAACGGTGCTGTACTTTCACACATCGGCTGTTTTATAAACCATCCAGTGACCTGAAACACAACGCTTGAACTGTGTAGCGCTCCTGATATCTGACTTATGTTTGCTGTAGTCTATGAACTCAACGCTTTGCATGCATATAGTTTGGATGTCCGAGTTTTGCATGCTGTAAGGCCAAGCCCTTTTTTTCAACATTCACGTTGGACCTTCAGTAGTTATTGACCGGGAGGTGAATGTGAATTACCTTATATATGTAAAATAATTTGCAGATGGCGCTGAATTCAAACTCCCCGTTTCAGTGAATCAATTCAAAACTGATTTAACAATTTGTCAGTGCCGTGACACGTTTTCTTTTAACACGTCACACTAGATTTAACCTCAAACTTCAGAAGACTTGTCTAGATGTCTAAATTTGCCACAGTTTGTCGTTTTGTGTCGTTCACCTGTAAATTGTTAAAGGATATTGTGAGGTCGGAGAAGCTTGTGTCTGTGTGAGCTGTCCGAACGGCTGAATCTCTCTGATATCATCTCACAACACCATCTGTCCTCTGTTCCACCATCTCATCTTCTAACCTCACACCTCCAGATGTGGTCCTAATACTGTACACGTGTCTCTCCACCTCTTAACAAACACCTCTACAGTCAACACACTGACAGCGCAGACGAGTCCGGCTTGCCAAGCAGAAACTTCTTAGTTCAGTTCTAGGAATGATAATTGTACTGAAATGACTAAGAATTATTTATTGTCTTATTTTACTCTGTGCTGCACATTTGTTAGCGGGGCGCTGATTTGGAAAAGCTGTACCAGAGAAAGGAGGTATGTGCTAAAATACTGAGTACAACCTCTCACAAGATCCTGGTGTTTATTCATCAGCAATGGCACATTTGCTTTTAGTTTCTGTTATGTCACTTACCAGTAAGTGACTTACAGATAAACCTGCACGTTTTCTAGCTGTGTCTGACTAGTCCTAAAAGTCTAATGAGTTTATGCAAAACAGAAACAAATACACTCATGTTTCACTCTTAAGTGTTTGCCTTTGTTTTAGGCCAGATATTGTGTGTGTCTGTGTTTAACAGAAGTGATTGTTAACTCCCCGTGTCAGTTTTAAAATCACTGATGTAATTAAACGTGGTTTTCCACTGCTAATTTTGTTTTTGTCTTTCTGTTTGTAGGCTCAAATGCCCCAATATTGGTCCAGCCCAGTTCCACAGTCAACACCTCAGAGTCCACGCATTTTGCCTCCAGCCAGCCCATGTACACCACACAGAAGTGAGCCACATGCCCGGTTCTGCTCCTCACTGAAGGGGTCCGGCTCACGGACACTTACAGACCCCCACAGAGTGTGTTGACCGCGGGCATCATGGCACCGGGACGTCCAAACGGTGCCACACCCTGATTCTGACCCACTGGAAACGAGTGGCATTCCGCCAAAAGACAGACTCATCTGCCAAGCTCACTTTAACTGTGTGTCCATCGGTGTGTTTGTCCATCTGTCTGTCTGTGTCACGCTTTGATCCAATCTCAAATTAATGTAACTGAGATCGGTGCCATCTGGCTGCGCTCCAGGAGGGGCTGGGTTTGGTTTTTTTGACTATTTATATTTTTTATTTTCTGCTGCAGGTTCGTTCTGTGTTAGAAGCATGGATGTAGAATGTTCACGCAAGCGCATGCTAAACAATACCGGCATGCTTTTAATATACAGCGCTTGAGCCAGTGCGCATAAGCCACGCCCCCTCTCTTCCTAATCCAATAATTAAAGGCTTTTATTTTGTAAATGTATGAATCCTGTTATATGGACACCACAGGTGTGCAGTCACCCGCCACACGCCACATTTGCATTTTATCGCATTTTGTTTAAGATTAAACCAGCCCGTATGCAAACAACAGCCGGGTAGACGACTAAATCGTAACACTTGAAATCATCGGTTATAAATGTTTTTCTATGCACTTTTTCTTTCCACTACCTACATAGGAAACGTCAGATCAGCAATGAAAACTTATCGACTGCAAACGCTACAATATCTGTACATGATTTTTTTTATTGATTGAAAGAGGCTGAAATGAGATCTGCGCTAATTTTGGTGAATTCTTTGCCAAATGTATGCTTTCTGCTGTAAGGACATGACGAAACGCAAATATTTTAATAATAAACATATTTATTTTTAATATATGGAGATTACGTTCTGACTGAAACGATGCACTGTGTTAAATCTGCGCGAGCCTCATGATTTTAGCAATAAGAAAATGCCTGTCGTGTTTAATGTGAAGAACTCGTACACGTTAGAATTAATGCCAAATGTTGTTTTCTCATAGACTGATGTTCTGAGAGCAATAGTGCATTTTTGCCTCCACACTGAAGCGTAGGCTGTTGTGTCAGTGTGCAATACAAATGTGTGTAGTTATTTCCAGGTAGTTGTGTGTGACTTTAATCGTTCTGGTTGTCATTTTTTGGGGCATTTTCTTATAGCCAAGAAGTTTCTCTTTTATTTAGTAAGAATGGATGTTGCTTTAGTGAATATTCTCACTCATGCCAACATATAAATAAATGAAAATGCTAACATGTGATGTCTGCTGCCATACCGACAGCAGTGCTCTCCTGCTGCGGTCTGGTGTCTACGGTACATTTTCATGATCTTTGCATCAGTTCATCTCAATAATACCCACTGCTGCAATATTTTTGTTGCTGTTTTTTTACTGTAACATTGTTTAGGATGCAAATGATAACTGTGATTTTAAAAGCATACAAGAAATGTCTTATTCAATGCACACTGAGTTTTATGAGGCTGTGTATAGTAGAAATGTTTAAAAACCTGCCATTTAAACAAGAATATAACCACAGAACAAGCTGTGCTCATCAGTCCATCATTAGTTTCTCACATTATGCATCACACTGTCTCTTTATATTACTGAAATCATTCATTAAAGGAATGGGGGATTTGTAAAAAGTCTGTTTCAGTGATTATTTGTTTCTGTTTTTATTGCATGAAGGTTATTTCTGAGTTCACTAGTTACACCCGAGTCGAGTTAAGACACAACCTTCAGGTTTTCAAGTTAAAGCTGCAGTTTTATGTTTCAGACAGAGATGCGATAGAGAGGAAAACATTATGGAACAAAAGATAGCTTTGAGGTTTTAATTAGTTAGCAAAACGGAAACCATAAGCTACCAATAACTAGCTAACTAAGTAACTAACTCTACTGCTGCTCTGTGTGCTATAGTTACTGATAAGCTTGTAATCCGCTTACAGTACTGAACTCCCTACAGAAGCTTATTAATACCTCTGTCACAAGAGCCAGAATGATGTCATGTTGGCCGGTGGGATAAGACAACCGCTGCGTGAACAGATGTTCAGTGTCATAGCGCTAAATACATGAGCCGCAAGAAGCTTTACAGTGAACATAGAACAGCTACTGTGTGCCATAAGCAACAATGCAGGGGGAGGCAAAACTGCCCTCCTTATATTTACAGAATAATTTACAACAGCATCAAAATGGCTCAACCAATCACAATCAAGCACCTGGTGGAAGCATCTGGTATGTAGGTAAATCATTTTTATCCACACCATCACTAGCTGCACACTACACACTCCCGTACCTTCATATCGAAGTATCTTATATCCCAGCACAAGCACAAGTTTACAGGCCTGGTTGTCTCGCTAGTTTAAGCCACATACCAGCCACTGTGTCCTCTGTCCACACCATCCTTAAGTCACTTTAAGTTACTTAAGTAACCTTTTGTACTTAAGTTACATGTATAGTTACATATAGTCATTTATTTGACTCTATCTCGCAGAGTCTTCTAGAGACGCTGTCCGTGGCACCAGGGGGTGGGCAGATTGTACAGCAACCCAATCCACTACAAACAGAGACCAAATATATCCACAGACACCCTGTGTTTTGATTAGTGCTCTGACTTCGGGCTGGTTCTCAACAGAGATAAGACGAAAAGAAAGTTTTCTAAACCTAATAAAAGTTAACAGAAGCAAAAGTCTGGACTGAACTTTGCTCTGGGCTTCAAACCAGGGATGGGAGACTTCAGCTCAACGGAGAACCCTGAGAAACGTCTGGAGATCTTCACCAAACCTGTGGTCATCTTACCCTGCCAACACAATCTCTGCAGGAAGCGTGTCAACGTCGTCTTCCAGGTAATTATTTTCTGCTGTTGCGCTCGGCTGTCCCACTGTTTGATTGAACTGCTGAGTCTGTAGTTCTGAAACTATTTACATTTTGAAACTTTTACGAAAGTCATTTTTATGAACAGAAGTTATTATCATCACAGGCTGTGTCTGAAAGCTCTTATTTTATTTTATCTGAAATCTTATTTTGTTTTGCAATAATGTTAATACAATTTTAACTAATAGAAACATTAGGGAAATGTTCTAACAGTCTAAAATGGTTAGCTGAGTACGCATGTATACAACAGGTATTTTTCTCTTCATACTTTAAAGGGGTGTTTTAACACCGAGATCAAGCATTGCCCCGAGTCGTGCAGGAATAAACCACATGCCAAATAATTTTAATTGTGTTTTTAGAGTCTTACGATGCGCCACTTCTCAACATTAGCTGTGTGTAATCGTTGTGGCTTAAGCTCCAGCCACACAAATGTGTGATTTAGACGCATGTGGCAGGTTTCCAGCCGCGTCATGTGATCACACAGACATGAGACCTGAGGCTCTGATGGCTGCTACAGTCCTCTGCCAAAACACTAAATATAACTGGGACGCTTTATCCCTGCGGCAATAAACAATGTGTCATGAGATCCGTGAAAACCAGGTGTAAAGAGGTTTAACAACAGAAAGACTTTGAGGCCTCAGTCATTAAAAACATGATCATTTGAACTAACATAGATCACCTGAATGTAGAAGATTTTCCAGGCATGCAAGATTAGATGATACACTTTATCAATGTGCATCGAAACAGCGCTGTTTACAAACATAATAATACAATGAAGAATAGTGAGTCTTTTAGTTAATCTGATCAAACCCAAAAAATGAACATACTGGTGATACATTTATAAAGAGATAAATATGGAAGTAACATTTAACAGGCACTGAATCAAAATAGTATTTCCAAAAAACTTGGTTTTATAAACTGTGGTTTTATACCAGGTTTATAAAAAAATTGGTTTTATGGTGCATGTTGTTCTAAAGACAAAAAAGTTTGCCTTTTTTAAAATGACTTTTGGCTGCTAGTTAACCAAACTACTGGTTAAAGTTAACCAGTTACCAAATCACTACCTGTCTAAGTTTGGCTCTAGTATGTAACGCCCACTTTTCACAATCTCTATTATTATGGAAATCATATCACCACATGTCCACCGGGGGGCAGTGTTTCATAAAGAGACTTTAACATGCCTGTCACCAACATCCTGATACATCTAAACCATCTCTCACCACGTGACAGACAGATTCAGACACATCAGACAGATGCGTATGAAAAATAAAAGACTGAGTGAGTAATGTGCACATTTTTGCATCAGTCACTTTAAACTGTGGCACCTGCTGTAAGTGTCTTTATTCACACTGGCAACCGCTGGGCAACCGATTTATTCACCAGAGGTCGAGCGATATTTGACCTCTTATGTCACGATTTATGTCACGATTTATGACAGCTCTAAAAACGTTGTGCATCAATCAGAACTTAAATAAAACATCTGTAAAACTCTGTATGTATTACATGCACAGTGTAATGCAATGTCAACTCAAACCTGCTGCCTGACCTGTGAGATGTTCACCTGCTCCAGGTGTGAGGCGTTCGGTGCTCAGAGACCCCAATGCTTCTCATCTGCAGGAGAAAAAGGGAGAAGACATGAACTCAATGTTCTTCAACAAGACACTAAGAGCGCGTGTCACTGTCCGTTGCTTTGGTCTTTTTTATTAAAGCAAAAGTTTTTGGTGAAAACTGTTAGCCTGATATGTTAGCGTGAAGAGTTGCCATTTTTGAACACAATAAAACCGCACATCTGGTCTTCCATTCAGGAGAAATGCCATCATTTATTGATTTGTATTGAAATGTATTGACATTTCCCAGAATCCTCTTAGACTACATGAAAGAATCCCCAGCTCTCATCTAACACCATTACTGATGCATTAAAACATGCGTCATTTTGATGCGCCTTTTCAGAAAGAGTGATGGTGCATTACTGCTTTGGTAAAGGCAGAGTATGTTTTTTTCAGAAACATTTTTTGTGCTGTGCAGGTTGAAAGTTCATATCCTGATAGCAACCACTAAGTGCTCTAAATATATTTGTATGAATATATATATAATCCTTTCAATGCACAGGACCATAAAAATCGTTTGTCCAAATGCAACAATAGTCAAACTGTCAAACTTGCCTGTTAAAATACGTATTTGTATCTCTGTGCATTTTTGAAAGAGGTGTGGCTTCAGAAAAAGTGCTCTGATCTTAGGTTTTTAAAGCTAGTTTGCTGTTGCTAGCCCTGCCTTTAAAGTAATGACTTTAGCAATATGCACAGGACGAGACCATAGCGTGATGTGTAAACTAGACAGATGTGTGTGTGACACGACGCCCAGCGGGTTGCGCTCACTATGAGGGATTTGATCTCACCTCACTACTTATATCATCATCATCATCACACACACACACGTCTCCTGCCTCAACCAACAGCTGTCTGTCTTCCACTGCTTGACTTTAAGGTTATATTGACTTTAATTTGTCTGACAAACAAAGTTTTAACTTTTCACAGGTGTTTGTCGGCATGGTGATCACGGTGATGTTGTTGGGGCTCACCATAGCATTGCTGTACGGTTGTACGGTTCTTTAACAATTTGACGCACAAATCAACACAAACCGCGTGGAAGAAGTTACGTTCACTTATTATTAGGGCTTTGTTGATCTTCTTTAGGAAACGTCAATAAAACTTATCATCACATTTCACACAACGGGCCCCCAAAGTTTGGAGAAAGATTATTCCAAGCAGAGCAAACAAGACACACACGTTTGATAAAACACAAAGATGACACAACATCACAGCAATTTTCTCAACAACTGACAAAAATCAATTTTTAGCCTGTGTGATATTGAGGTCTTGACCCGCCGGACCTCTGATGGCATATTTAATAATGAAGGTCTTTGAGCGGAACCGAATCCGGCCCTACGAATGAGTCACTCCTCCCTGTTGTGTTTGACTCATAGCAGGTTCTCTGGTACTTTTTTGGTCTCTTGGTTTTTTCACGTTAAGAGTCTGTTCTCAACCATCTCACTTATTTCAGCAGCTACCAGATGTACAATGACTAAAGCTAGCAGCCTTTCCCAACACAAAACCATGTGCACGGAGGACACCATATGTCCATCTGTTATTTACAGCGTTCCCACACTAAAGGTCAGTTTCCACTATAGGACATACCCAGCTAACAATTATAGGTTGTAAGAATGTTTTCCTTAACAAAAACGATAAAAACGCTATATTGCTTTTTATACTGTATGAACGGTGCGGCTCGGTTACAATAATCTTATGTAAAATGTTCCACTAACAACTTGGCAGAATGTTTTAATATATGATATAACATTAAAATAACATTCTGCTAGCATTATGGCACAAACATTTTTGATTACGTTAATTTGAGGGAACATTAGCCAACGTTTTGAGAACATTCCCTGCGTTCCCAAAGCGCTGTCATTTCAGCCAGGTGGCTATGGTGACATTCTCTGCTTTAGTCATGCCCACTATAAACACTGAATCACTCATTTCACATGCAAATCAGCAAAGTTTGATCAGTCATGATGGATGCATTATAATCTCAGTGTCTGGTCCACATGCTGTTCTTTTATGTGTAAGTGTGGATAACACAAATGACATGGCGAAGTCTGACATGGCTTTCTTGTGAAAAATGACACTTGAACGCAACGCTCGTGTGTTTATCTCTCTTTTTTTTAAACAAGACCTGCCACAATCCTTGCTGTTCTGCTCTGCTTTGTTTCAGACAGCGCTGAGTGATGCAATAGCATCTTACTGGCAGGAAATGACAGAGTACAAGCTCTGATCTCACAGATGGAAGATATTTGTAGGGCCGTGAAGGTGAGAAAACCACAACAATGGAGACATTGCGTGCAGGCGGTGGGGGCGAGGTGACATCACAACTGTTGGGGTTGATGTTGAATAAATAAATGTTTAAAAGGACTTAGGCAATATCTTTAAAATGTCAACTTCCTAAAGCAAAAACTATAATCCCACAATGTCTGGCAATGACCGTTCTCTCCAGAAGTTTCAGACAGTCAATAACATCTCTGAACGCTATGAACTTAAAAAAAGCAATTAATGGATAATTGTTCCTTTTAACACCAAAAACGTTTCATACAAACTCCTTTCCAGGAGAAAAGCTGTCAACAAATGCAGTCCAAACCCCATCCTGTATCGGACCAGAAGCTGGGCCGTGTGCGCTTCTCACGCGTCTCCACGGAGGCCACTTGGAGATGTGCGTAAAACTTATGGAGACATCCATCCGGTCCATGGAGGAACCTCAGATGGTTGTAGTTCTGCAGGTACGGCTACACCATTCAAGACCCTGTCACACTTTCCCCTCCACTGACGACATATAATGTTAATGTTAATGTTCTCCTAACGTTACTATAAAAACTCTGAGAGAACTTTTAGGGAGCGTTATACTGAGGACCATAACTGCTCTAGTATTAAGGTTATATCCAGTATAGTTATATCTAAAAACACAGTCGCTTCATGGTTATGTTGGTAGTTTAAGCTCTCGTGTGTTTTGTACTTTATTACCTGTCGAACTGAATCGTTTACAGGCGCTTAATAAACATCGTCGTCGCTGCCAAACGATTAAACGCTTTTGCCGGGTTTGTTTAACAGTGTTTCACTTCATCCAGAGTTAGTTTTGTTGCAGTAGTTTTGCAGTAACCCGTTAATGTTTCACAGATGGAGAAACGAGCACCAAACGACTAGATCAGCCGCAACGATTCTTTTGACCGAGTCTCTGAAGTGAATCGACTCCCGCGAATGACTCGTGAATCGTAAATGACTCGGATCCGTCAAAAACAGCAACACGTGGCCTGTTTGCCAAAATATTAATACACAAAAATGTTTCACAGGTCGATATACAGCAATCTCCCTCTCAAACAATATCCATCTTTATTTTTTTTTACCTCTGAAATTAAGTTTAGTATTAAACCATTTGTTTGCCTCCAGAAATGAACTGTTGTATGACCTCACATTTCTGTGTCTCACACAACCTGTGTTTGTGTTAAATGAAAGCTTTGCTGTCAATGATCAATGAACATCGATGTGCTATTATTGAGCTGTGTGAGGCTAACACATCTCCGGGGGTCTTGGCAGCAGGGCTTGATTCTTTCAGTCCCCCCAGAGATGATCAATGCAAATGATGGAGGCTGTGCATACGTTGACTGCTGATTGACACTGTTGCTACACTGCCTGCGTTATTTCATGACAAAGCCCAGGGGGGCATCCATTGATTAGCCGGACCCCCGCAGATGGGGACGCAGGCACCCAGACTTATGTCCTTTGACTAGCGGCTCAAAACATCAATATTTCCCTGTGGCTGAGGGCTTGGCTCCACTGAAAGAGACTTTAAACGAAGGTGATGGAGAGACATAATTGTTTTTTGAAACAGCTTCTACTATAAAGCGGTCGTCTCAGGTGCAGCGCTGCCCTTTTTACCACTTCTTGGTGTAAATAAACAGAGTGTCAGATACGTAACAAGTGTCTGCGCGGCGTGATTTAGGATGCGCCCTTTTGGGTGCAGTAAACAGTAATGAAGCAGACAAGGCTGCCTCGGTTACAACTTCCTGTATTTTTGTGCCTTTTTATGTGTCCACAGAATGCGAAGGAAGTGTTAAAAAGTAAGTCAGCTTTGTGTGGTGTGTTTAGGAGTCTCCCAAACTGGAGTATACACAACGTCTGCATGTTTGTTCCAACAATGATAAAGATGAACAATTATGATTAACAGTCACACATGCAGTGACTCAACAAAAACACCACCAGACTCCCACTGTATTATGCATTGATTTATAACTTTTATTTTTCTCAGTATTGTGGAAATGTTCCTCACACGGCTGCGGAATTTGACAGGGCCAGTTATAATCCTTGGAAATTGACTATGATGAAGTAAATGTTATAATAAAAGGCTAATTTATATCTCTGGTGTAATTTGTTAACTTTTAATAAATACATTGGGATTAAACTGAACATTTGGAGCATGCGTCCATCTGTGGTGGTCCTTGTTGGCCCTTGTGCTTTGTGTCTAAGGTTGTAATATAAAGAATTAACATTTTACACTCCTGTAAATTTCTTTGTTATTAGAAAGGGCTCTGGTAAGTTTTCTTTTGTAGAAGTTAATGCAGCATCTACATAAACTTATGCATCAGTATTCATCGCTTTTTCCCCACGAACCTCTTCAAAAAATGCTTACGCTTCAACACCTTCTAGCTGTGTCTTATGTATCATGCATCCCTCCACCCGCTGAGGCGTCGCGCGGTGCCTGCGTCACGAGCAGCCACGGGAGGAAGGAGAAACCGCTACCTGCGGCTCTCTGTCACTTTTATAATTGTCCGAGTGGCTTCACAGCTCTGTCCTTCACAGAATCACAGATACTGCCAAAGCCTCCAACATTGAACGGACGGAGGCCGGATACGAGAGCATGGCCCCCTTCATCCACACGGAGGATGTGGCCAACAGGCTGAGAGCCATCGACTTCTAAACAGGTATGATGTCATCCCTGTACATGATGACATCATCACCACACAACTCTAGTTGCTCGTGCTGTAAGCATGTTGTTTATTTGAGTGCATCTGAAAGTTTTGAGGTGAACTTTTCTTTCATGTTGATGTTTTGTTTCAAAGACATTTCAGTAGATGCATTTTCATTGCAGATGAAGACCTTGAAGATCTGACCATTGCTCCTGGTCTTCAGATCAATGAAATGCTAAGGTAGAAGCAGTTAAAACAGTTTGACCACTTGCATTAGTTAATGTTCTCCAAAGGTTCTTCCAACATTATCAAACACTTTCTCTTAGTGACATTTTTTACATTATATATCTTTATGCATTACTCTTAAGTTGCTAGTGAAACGTTTAAAAAACATCACAGTACTAAACATGTTTAAATATCATACCAAAACGAAGCAATTTTGTTAATGCAATGTCTGGACGTTTTGAACGTCCCAGAAAATAACATCTTTAACCTTTTTGTTCTAATGAAAACATTAGGGAAACGTTCTTGCAACCTACAATGGTGAGCCGAGCGCACGTCGTTGTTGTTGCTTCACTTTAAAGGTCAGAAAACAAACTTTATCAGAGCAAAGCGGGGGCCGAGACACAAGCGGCTTCTTCTCTTATTTAACCGGAGCGCGTGTCCGCAGAGCCAGACTGTGCCGAGCGCAGCAGCAAATCGCGGTGGCAGGTGTTCCCGACCATCGCTGCTGGTTCCGGTCCGCTTCTGGTGCTCCTCCGCCCCCACCGGCGCTCGAACCTCGGCTCTTCCTCCAGCCATTACTTAATAACAGCTCGTGCTCTGTGATATATGGCACCGAGGCTTTATAACTTGATGTATGAGCTCACGCGCGCTGACCTTGTCAGCCTGCTGATGAATTCATGGACCGAAACGCGAGCGAGAGCGACGCGCGTTGGTTCCGACGCGCGGCGCGCGCGCGCGCTCCAAACCAGGATGGATCTTATTTTGGAGACGGCGGTGCGTCACGGCGTGACGCGGCTTCACATCATTTAAAGTCGTAATTCTTCCTAGAATAAACAGATTTTGTTGGGCGTCACGAAAGACAATTTGCTGGATGAAATGCCTTCAGTTTCCTACATGCACCTGTTTCACATTCGCCTGGGCTTAAATGCACCGGTTTCGTTTGTTTGCATATGTGACAAAAGACAGACAGTGTTTATTATTAACACAATAAAGGCTGCAAACAGATTCATGCCAACGCAGGACAAGCTGCGCGCTCCCGTTGTCTCCTCCAGTCTCCAAATCCAAACAACGCGTCACAGGAGCTTGTGCTTCACATCTGATTTCATTGCAGGGTTTTCAGTGCCAGGAAACAACTGAAGAGGTTTTCCTTCATCTCCCTGTTCGTGTGTCACTTTGTGGTGCTAAGATGAAATAAAATGGAGAGGATTTGACGTCCTCTCCTGTTATAGATCCTGTATCAGTATCATATTTTATACGGTAGCAGAGTTTATATCGTTTTAAATGAATCGAAATGATCTCTGATAAAACAAAAACTATAAGCCACTTGTTGTTTGTGAAACTGTAAAACACACGAATCTGTTTCTGTGCATCAGTAAAAACAGGATGTTCGGCCTTTTTAAGGTATTGAATGATGTGCTTGACAGATTCAACTATTATAATTCAGTGTTTTATAGAAATCAAAACGATTAATAGAAGTTAGTCATTCATTCATTTTAATGTGTATCGAAGGTTTTCATGTTTTGTTCAACTATTAGGGTCAGAAAGTGTTTTATGCTCGTTTTACATCAGTGTGTGTAAATGACAGAAAATTGTTCATATGTGTCTTTCACAATAACTACCACGTTTCATTGGTGATAATGAGTTTCTCCGTTTGCAGTTACTTGTAAAAGGCATATAGTCTCATTTATTTCTGCAGATTCATGTTCAAAATACAAATTCATGTTTATGCATTTAGGTGCAATATAATATGTCATTTACATCATGATAAGCAATATACAATGTACAATATATTTCAAGCACTTGTAATATTGTCCAACATAACTGTCACAAAATGTAAGTAAGCCTTCTGGTTGTAGTGCTACAAGTCATTATTTCTGCCATGTAGTCGTTTTGCACGTAGTATACAATGAGCAACTGGCTTAATGCATCTGGTAAGATCATGGCAAAGTTACATACTGGCGTTAATACTGAGATATCATGCGTTATGTCAGAACATTTCATGGTAACTGTTGGCAATCAGTAAAAACAACCAAACCAGACAAAAAAAACTTCTTAACAAGTTTTTCCTGCTTGCAAGACACATAACTTAATGATAGTCAGCAGTACAGATACAATAGACCCCAGTATATAAGGACCGGTCACTCAATACTACTCAACAATAATAGAATTTGTGTGTTTGTGGTACTAGATTGACTGTTTCTTTAATAAACCACCGGCCATTGGCGTTTGTAATACTGATTAATACCTGTAAACATTAAACTATTGACCCAATCTGGTTTGTTCACACACAGTTTAACTCTGACTGGTGGTTCTTGAGGGCAGTGTGGAGTCCATTCTGATGGAGGTTCTGTCACGGATCTTGCATATGGGTCTTTGTTCTGACATGGCCCAGAAAACAGCAGCAGATCAGCAGAAACTCGCCCACCACTCTTACAAATAAAGGTTCGTTTGGATTTTAAGAACTTAGTTCCACAAAAAAGCAAACAAAACTCAAATTTCTGCACTAAACTTTAAACAAAGAACCTAAACCCAGAACTTATCACGGAACATGATGGGAACGGTTTTCTACTGCAAGGAGCCTGTGAGGAACTTTTATTTTTAAGAAGGTGGGCCGAGCTTCTCGTGTCATATGCAGAAAAGAAAGCAGAAACTGGGGATGTGACAGAGTTCACTGAGCTCGTTCTTTCCTCGCCGTTTGAAACCCTTGTGAACGCAACCATCGTTCATCTGCAGCTACTTCCCGACCTCATCCAAATATTTGCGGTTCAGTTCCGCCTGTTCCCTTTGGTTCTCGATCCGCGCCATTTCGATCATGTTCCTCAGCAGATGGAAGGTCAGATCAATGGAGATCGGAGGATCTTCGTTCCTTTTGGAAAACCCCACGGGCTCCTCCAAGCTGCGGGTGTCCTCGAGCTGCGCCGTGGGAAACTGCGGTAAATGCAGGAGAGCGCCTGTTTTCTGCGGTCCGGGACTTCTTTGCAAGTACTGGAGGAGTTTCTGACCCACCAGGTAGGAGATGGCGCTGTCTCCAGCCCTGCTGAGGAGCACCTCGTTCAGATGGTTGTTGCTGTACCCGCGTCCGTCCATGATGCTCAGATCTCGGGGTCGACAGACGCTCAGCGGGACGTGAGCGGTCAGTAAAACTGAGGTTATGAGCAGAACCAGCGGGACAGCCTTCATTCTGGTTCCTGAAGAAACAGAGCGAGGTGTTACTGAAGCATTTATCATACAAACACTAGTTCATGTAGAACGTGTCCATCATGCACGAACCACCAACCAACCAACCAACTCAGGTTACGCACAAAATGCGCAAGTTTTTCATGCAAAAAATTAAATGCGTTAATATAAAACTTTCGAAAAGTTTCATTTTGACATTAAGTTTTAATATTAATACAAAACAATAACGATTCGTCAAAACAACGACGTGCAATACTGGTGCTAAATAAATGCATTACTTAAAGGAAGTTTAAGGAGCAAAATAATCCCACATAAGCCGAAAAACTGGATAAAACCAAAACACGAACGTGTTATAATAGCATAAGTTTGACAGCTACGACTGAATAAACCTTACAGTGGAGATGAATCAACGACATGAAAACAAAAACCAGAGTAAAAGTCTCCAGTTAAAAGTTGAAACCGAGTTATTTAAGGTAACTTACTTAATCTTCTCCTGTTGCTTGTTTAAAGTACTTGTTAAAGAGTCTGTGTAAGTCTGGAGAGAAGCTCTGTTGCTCCGTGGTTATATAGATCCGGCATCTCCATTGACGTCAGTGGAGGAGAACAAACAGCTTGTAAATGAGGCGATTCTCAAATGAACGAGTGGACGGAAGCCCTGATCCGGGTGAGACGCATGTTCGGGTCTCTCCGAAGTTTTCACGAGACCATCCCGGTTCTGATGACTTTCTGTCCTTCGTTTGGGTCTGAGGTTGTAACAGGCGGACGGTAAAGTCATGCGTCCCTGTCCAAGGTGCTGATCCCATAACAGATCATTACTAGACACGGGAGCGACACACTGGTTGTCTTGTGAAGAACAACCAGATGTTTTAATTCTAAGATTTGCGTTTTAATATTGTACTTCTGTGTGGTTTCTTATTAGATACACAGAGAATTTCTTACATTTTCCATATTCTGTATGCAAAAATCATTCAATGCAAACTGTTGCATCGGAGCACAAGTTGTAACTTTACCACCTTTAATCTTTAAGGTCCAGTTTTAGTTTATAAAGTATCACATTAAACAGGTTAGAAAATGATAATACTGACATTTCTTTATTGACTATTGCATGCACACGAGTAAATGCATGTAAATGAGAACATGTATGTTAATGAGCACAATCCTTACTGAATTAATATGCATTCTGACTAACAGATTAGTCACTGTTGACTAGTGTTTCTGGCTAGCAGTCAGAACACAGAGATGTTTGCATGTCTTAGACAATCCTCACATCTTTATACTGTACGTCTTCAGCTTTCCAAATTAACTTAAAGGGGACAAGAGTTAAAATCCCAAACTGTTTATTGTTTAATGGGCAAGACGTGACTGATCTCTGTGTTTCTCAGCTGTTAAATGACAGATATTTAGCGGATAACTGTTAAATCCAGTGACAGCTCAGATGCTGATTTGCAGTTTGAAACTGTGAACAGCAGTCAAGCTGAGGACCAGCCGCTGTGTTCACTGGCACAGGCAGCACAGGGTCTGTGGTACACTGTGCTACATACACAATAAATGTAGGATTTTTTAAATACAGTCTCTATCAGTATCACAGCTACTGTCTGTATAAGGAACTAAGTTAATTAACAAAATACACAAAAACTGTAAAAACTGAAAAAAATGCTGCAAAACTATCCTGATCTTTACCATCTAAATAAATTGATGCAAAATTGACAGACAAAATTGACAAATTGACTTCATTTCACGGGTTAATGAAACAGACATATGAAACATTTATGTAATATTTGACATTTGTCTCTGTAACTCAAGCCTGTAAACTCAGTGTGTAACTATATTAATCTGATGAAGATCATTAAAGAGAAACAGCTACGTAACCGCAGCACATGTGCACCAGTCGCTCTCATATCATCTGATTAGCTTTCCAGGATAAGTAAGAATTCCAGACAACGGCCACAATTTGAACCACAGCCAACCTGCAACGTTAGAGAGATCATGAGATCACAACCACATTCACAAAACTGTAGATCACAGATTTATAATGAGGTCAAATGTACAGTTTACTATCTTAAAACCTCGTTTGCAGATGATAAACAAACATACTGGTGTTACAAAAACCAGTTACATCAAAGCACAAAAGTTATTTTCCCAAAATCCCAGCAGTCAAAAAACAAACAAGTGTTTCATTAAAACTATTTGTAAAGTTTATTGGCACGCTTCTGTTTTTGTGCGTCTGGTGTAATGCGGTGATGCGAGACACACGCTGTACTTTTCAAAGTGACGTCTTTAAATCTCCAGCCGGCTGGATTTGTGCCGCGCTGCCATAATTGCCACTTGACTTTTTAGGTTAAATAAGGTCTAAAAATAAATAGTTTTACCTGTGGTGAAGGGGAATGAAATAAAAGTTGGCTATCTGAACCGGTGGCCAAAGCTGGAGAAAGAGCAAAACAAGACGTTACCAGAACGTTTTTTTACAGATGAGAAAAAAACATCAACACTCCAACACTTACGTAGTAATTGGAGATCAGAGCATCTGTGTAGTCCTGTTGAACAACAGAACAGAAAGTTAAGGTTAACTTGTGCATTAAAGTCTCTGGAGAAGAAAAAACTCTGTTACACACGGAACGGTTATAATTTCTTTTTGTATTTTTCTTCCATTCAGACACAAAGGAGCTCATTACACTCGTTCATTCTGTCCTCTTTAATGTCTGCATCACTCATGACTAATGTGGTCAGTACCTGAGGCAGCTGAGGGTCCGAACGCACCGGCGCCCCTCAACTCTCTGTCACACATCTCAGCCAAACCGCCGGTCAACAGCCATCTTATAAAAATCACCGCATCTGAGACGCCAGGCCACTTTCTGCGGCTGGTAGCATCTTTTGAAAGGTCATCTTAGTGAGATTGAGCGTGTAAAAGTCGGCTGTATTAAAACTTGTACTTTTAAACGCGCTTTTCGCCTTAACGGTTTCTAATTAAGAAGGAACAAGGCATTCGCCACCTGGGGTGAGACGCCCGCAGGGCTGAGACGTCACCGTATTGTTTCCCCTGAGTTTGACGTCACAGATTGTAGCCGCCGGGAAACAAAAAGGCTTTTAATTTTTCTGTTTTAAACACACAAAGACAGAAATACAGGAGGGACGGCAGTGCGACTGAATTTATCACAGTCTTCAGAAGCAAACGAACATCAAACACGGCCTGAAAACTGCAGGGAGATGTTAACAATCAAACAGAGATTTAAAACATTGTGTGTTCGTCTGTCGCTTCATTATAACGGTAAAGACTTTATGGTAGCAGGTTATGAGGAGAACAGTTATGAGAGGATGAGTAGTTAGCTGTAATCTTGTTTACAGCGTGAGGTAATATCCACTTAACCTTTTTAATCCAATATCACAGCCCTTGTGTTGTGTTTGGTGTCGTCCTATAAAGAAACTCAATAGAGAGATAAAACTAAACTCATTTCACAAACAAGCTTCACAAATGTTCTGCAAAGAGTTTGATAAATGTACTTAAAACAAAACAATACATTTAAAAAAGTCTTTAATATTGGTATAATATTGATAATCTGGTTTAAATCAAGCACAGTTCTGGTAATGACCATCTAACCAAATCACAGTAACATCTAACCATCTGTGTTAAAGTTATTTAAGCTGATTGGGTAATTAGCGCATTTAGCATTAGCTTTCTTTCTGTCTTTCTGACATTTAAGTGACTGACCTTTCAGCCTGAATTTACCTCAGTCACCTTCCCTACATAAATAATGGATGACCTCCACTCAGAAGAGCCGTGAGTCACTGGTTTGGTCTGTCTATCCCTCCATCTACCTATCAGTGAAATACCCTGATTATACTGAGCTAATAAGACAACAGACAGAGTGAAACTTTAGGGCCACCAGTGGAATTTAAATGGATGGTTCATGCTTGTCTGCTTCTGTGCAACACAAAAGAATACATTTTGAGAAATTTCTTGGTAGTTTTGTGGCTAAATATTGGAAGTCAACGAATACCACGTTTGGTTGACAACATTCTTTAAATATCTTCTCTTGTGTTCCTCAGAAAGTCAAGAAAGGCAGGTTTGAAATGACATGATTGTGACCTCATGAAGACTTCAACAACTGTCCAGTTAATAAACGTCTGATGTTTAGGATGGTCAACTGACCCTCTTGAGTTTGGCGATGTTCTCCTCCACAGAGAGTCCGTTGAGAGCTCCAGAGATTCCCAGGAAAGCTCCCAGGAAACATGGAGCAAAGCCCAGCTGTGGAGATACAACAGAAGATCAGATCTGATGTTCAGAAACCTTCTCCATCATTTCCATGACATAAATGCATTAGTTTAATTAAGTGTAACGTTCATCATCAACAACATGATTCACTAAATCCAGTTTTAATGTTCATTCATGGTTCACATCATAACATCTGATAATATATGCATGGCACATGAAGACACAAAACGATCGATCCATGCATTTATAATGAGCACAGAACAGCAGTTCTCCTGTCTGGATTCCAAAGGACACCCCAGGAAGATTTATCACAGAACTGTCACTAAAAATATGTCAACACAGGCACCCAAAACAAGACCGAAGACTGCGATCTGTGTTTTGATTTACAAACACACACCAGCATGGATCTCCATCTATGTCTGAGATGTGTTCTGTTTGTCCGTTTACAAAAGACCAACAACCAATAATGCAACAATCTACTGTACATGAAATCTGAGAATTGCTTTCATAAACGTTAAACACACACGGCCATCGTCTTGATTAAACAAATCAGGATATTCACGGATGAGAGCAGCCACACACACAACAGGAAGTACAGAAAAAGTGGGTCTCTAAAAATACTCCTACAATCTCTTTTTGGTGAATAAATGTGGCCTGTCATCGTAAGCGCTGTTGTTTGGGTGTAATCCGATGAAGAGGAGCAGACCTTCATCCTCAACATTCATCCTGAGCAGCGTGTAAACAATGAATTATGCAAATACTGGTTTGTTTGACTCTCTATCAGGGGATGAATTACTTGACATGCCTCAGAGGGGATAAGAACAGAACCGCAGCCGTAAACAGCGGCTTCTAAACACTTCTCATGTTTCTGCTAACTGCCATCAAACACTGAGACGTGAGAGACATTTCCTGACTTCATTAAAGACACGAAACGCTGTAAAAACTGAGCAATGATTGCAGGGGTCATTTCTGGCCTTTTGTCACCTTTTCATAAAATTACAGAGGGAAACTGACCAGATTTAATCCTGTGTCACTTGCTTAGACCATTTCTGGCCACTGTGTAAACCACTAAGCCACAGCTCTGTTTCAAAACCTACTGAGCTGCCTACGTGGGAAGCATTTTAAGGCATGAAGTGCAATCCCGACTGTTTCAAAAGGCATAAAAATTGTGCTGCCTTTTAAGATACTTAAAAATTTTGTAGAGGCAAAAGTTATGGATTGCAGATTTAGGATGCTGCCTATCTAGAAAGCTCACTAGTGCTTGGAATACCACCTACCTCAAAAATCATCTCAATGTTTTATTTTTGGTTATTTTTTGTTAAAAATACACATAAAACTGTACGTCTCTCTCACAAATGCTGTGGCTGCGTTCAATTTCATACACGTCACCTGGTCAAACAGCATTTTCTTCATGGCTGCAGTTTTTGTTCCTCCGGTAACAAGTTTGTCCAGCACTTTGTACCACCCACCGACCACTGGACCCTGCAGAACACACAGACACACACGTTACTTTCACCACATGTGTGTGAATCATAACCAAACATTAACAATCAGAAAAACAAAAACATGGCGGCCGTGCCAATGGTTCCATCTGTGTGGATATAAAACCAGCCGGCTGTAATTATCTCCAGTGCTCTGAATTAATAAGCTTTGCTTTTGTTTCCCAGTGTGGTTTCAGATCAGTAAAACGATCAATAATTCTGTCAAACCGTGTCGTCTGGGGGTCCGTCAACAATGACAGCTGAACTCATCAGTAAAGCTTGTTTAACGCAATTATCAGCTGCAACCGTTTATTCTGTGTTATTCTGTCAGCGCTGGCATCGGTTTCAGAGTTTGACACCAACAAAGACGTCAGATTCACCAGAGATTACACAGATGACTCTGTGGCAATGAATCAAACGCCACACAAACCAGGACTTGTTTGATAAAAAGCACAACTGACAGAGTAAACAAGCTGTTTTTTCCTGTAATTTAAAAGCGTTTAATGCGATCGACTGGATAACAAGAACCAAAGCGCCGATAGGAAATCAGCGCTCCAACATCAGCGCTCCAACATCAGATTTACAACATAATTACAGCTTTACTTCATGAAGACAGAAATTACAGGTGGAAGTGTTTGGGCAGGTGAAGTTTTGACCCTTGCTCTGTCTTTTGTTCCCACAGCAGTGAAACACGCTTTACTGCGCTAATAATAACGACTGAGATCTGATGTTTAAATGAGGAGCTGTGGCCGGTAAAAGCTTTAAATCACACAAGCCATTTGCAGATTAGACCTCAAGTCATGTGGACAGAACAGTGCATTAGTGCTGAGAGAGAAAGAGAGAGAGACATTTAGTGATTGTGTCTGTATGTCAATAAATGTCTGTAACTTTATGTACTGTTCTCACAAATGACACAATCTTTTATTTACGATCTTTTACACAAAATGATTATGTATGATTTTTATGTAAACTTTCAAAATTCAACCCTCAATCACACACAGGAAGTGACAGGAATCTCTTCTGTAAAACAACGAATAACTTATTCGTTCTTGTAGTCTGAAAATGTGACGCTACTCTGAAAACAAACTTTTTAAATTAGAGTCAGAGGAGTTTAATGTTAATTAAAGAGCGCGGCGTAGCGGCGTCTCTCCGGACACAAACGTGTTAATGGAAAACAAGCGTGTGAGACTTGCCACGAAAAAGAAGCCAATGCCCATCATCCTGGCGGTTCGTCTCACGCTGTGATTGGTCAGTCCACGTCGTTCAATCAGCTGCTGGGAAATGACATCGCCGACTCCCACCAGAGAACCTGGAAGAGAGGGAGCAAAACTGAGGGCGAGAGAGGGTACCAGTCGGGCTCAGCGAGAGGATCGGCGGTCAGAAAAAGAAAAGATTAATTCTGATTCCTGCTGCCTCATTCATTGGGTTGCATATTGACCAACTAAAATGCATATAAAACTAATAACATAGAATTAAATGTACTTGAAATTTTGAGATTGTTATGACAGATCAACTAAGAAGCAAAACATCTCCAGCCATCGACTCAAATGACCTTCAAATGTCACATTGTAAATTTCAAACTGCATCCAGAGTCAGGCAGGAACACCGGCGCACCTTTAAAAGTGCTTTTCAGACTGAAAGCAGCTATTAAACATTGTGTTTATGGACAATATGGTCAATTTCAGAATTACAAAGTAAAACATTTGTTTTGTTGTTTGTAACCAAGTTTGACATGTAGACTGTAGGTTACTCTCTCTCTTTCTCTCTCTCTCTCTCTCACACACACACACACACACACACAGTAACAGAAAACTTTCTCCTTTTTAACAAAGTCCCCAAAAGAAAGTTTTGTTCAGAAATGTCAGGTTTTGCTGACTTCAGGGTACACATTTGTCCCCAGTATATTGTTAAATACCCCTCCCACACACACACAGTTGTCATTCACATTGACAGAGTTGTTCCCTCTCAGCTGTTGTAAATGTCACAGACCTTCGCTCCCTCCTCACACTCTTCGATCGTCCGCAGTGAGAGAGCGACAGCCGCCTCATGCATTATTCACGCCTAACAAAGAGCTCACTGGATATCGACACGTATCGCAAACCCAAACTGAATACAAACTCCAATAACAGACACCCAAACCATTGAAATCCACAACAAAGATTGTTGCCCTTTTCTGTTCTTTATATTACAGTGACAACAGTTCAGATTGTTCCACAACAATGACAGTAAAAGGTGACGCTGTCAAGTAACATTTTCAACCAACCAAAACTTTCATTTAAGACATTTTCTCATATAATGTTATTATATAACCATATATATTAATATATATACATATAAGCATAACATCTATCCATCTACATATATGTATATATATAGGTATACAGATATATAGATATATATGATAGTATATATTTACAGGAACACAACACTAAATAAATACAGCAAGTTTTAACAACATCTTGTTTGATATCACAGAAACTCAATCAGACAGGAAGAGAGAGAGAGAGAGAGAGACAGGGAGAGAGAGAGAGAAAGGCTGTTAACGGGCACAGCAGGGTGAGCCCTAACCTCGTCCCACCACAGAGAGACCGTGTCACACTCTCATTCAACCCCACATAGACCAGCAGGAGAAGAGCTTCTGATCTGAGAGAGAGGCTCGCCGCAGGACTCCCCCGTCGCATGCCCTGCGCTCGGCTGCAGCGCTGGTACAGTGACTCAGTGTGATGTGAGTAAGACACGCAGGACCGACTGCAGCAGCTGTGGGTTTGTGAGAGTAACGCTGCTCTTCACGCACAGAGCCTTGACTTCACAACACGGCCATCACACACACAAGATGTAAAGATATTTTACAACAGCAGTAACAGGGTTTTAAATAATCTGAATTATTAATGCTAATAATTACATTACATGCAAACCAGCTTTATTTTCCAAATTTAAACTGTATTAAAAATAAATAAACTGGCAAAATAATCCATCGTAAAAAAGTCCTGCAGCTAAAGCAGACCTGACATGGAGTCACACATAAAACAACATGTAACTGCCTTTAAAGTCCAAGAACAGCTGCGGTCCTGCATTTACCCAAATATCAGGCTTATAAAGAACATTCTGTCTTAACGACAGAGCCAGCGAGCGGCGCGGACCCTTTTAAGTGACCTAACCTTTTCACTAAATGTCAAGAAAGACTAATAAGACTGCAGTATAGCCGAATGAAAAGAGCCGAGAACCTTCGCCTTGCTTTTACTGGGTCTCCTTATCAAAACAGCTCCGTATTATTGGTCATAGCAGACAAACACAGCCATTTGGATCGGACCGGGCTGGAGTCAGACATAACACATGGGCCGTAGGGTGAAAATAAAGGCTTGTGTTTTACACTTCTTGCTTTAAATTTTCACTATAGATCGGAAACACCATGTTTTTAAAAGAATCATTCTAAACAGCTGTTTTCCATCAGATCTATTTACATTCATTTAATCTTTGAGACCTACACTTCCAATCACAGTGTTTTCCTACCTAACTGGGACAGCTCTCAAAACGTTGGCTAAATGTTCTTCAAAAGTTAACTCTAAGTTATTAAAAACGTTAATGTTATACATAATAACAAATGGTGCTGTTGTCGGTCCTAGAACTTCCAAAAGTTTTACATGAGGCAACTTTTCCACAACCCAAAATTGGTCGCTGGGTTCCAGGTATCTGATCTTACGTGGAAAAAACAAACAAAGTCTGCGACCTCCTCTGAATATAAACATGGTTTATTGTCATTTCGGTCTGCCAATGAAACGCAATTTACCCCACGCTCAGATGCAAGCTGCCGGTTTCGCGTGCCAGTGGCGTCTATGCTAAACGCATCTCGCGAGCGCATGCGTGGTTCCTTAAGAGACGCGCTGATGTTAGCGAAACTGGTGCCACCGGCTGTCCTTGAACAAGCATCTCTGGGGGAAACTGCCCTGATTGACGCGTCTTGTGCTTAGTGAAATTATCTGTGATCAATTTGGCAAAGATCTTTCCTCAGCCGGCACGTTTCCTACAGGGACCGGCAACGAGCCACGGCGTTCCTGCCATTAACTGATGAGACCGGCGTGACACACGCGGCTTACCTGAGTAAACACACTCAAGCTTCATTCATTCCGGTTTGCCCTCTCTGAATGACATTGATTTTTTTGTGTGCTCTACATTTGGCACAGATTATGGGGTTAATGCATCACCAATGACATCAAAACAGAAGTGTAGCGCCTTTATCCCCCCGTTCATTTGTTCATTCACTCGTTAATCTCTGCGGCGGTTATAAATAAATCCATTTGTCACTTCAAGCAATCGCGGCGTTTAAAGGTGAAGCGTGTCGTTTCTGCACCTGTAACTACACCAGAATAATGACAGGTTTCCCTGACACACCCAGACATTACATTGGTCAGATAAACAGACAGCCCTGCCCCAAACTCCTGCCAATGGTTCAGCAAACATACATATACATATTCATATTTAAATGCATATACATATACATACACATACACATACACACACACACACACACACACACACACACACACACACATACAGACATAGGTAGATAGAGATACACACACACACACACATATATATAAATATACATACAGGCAGACATAGATAGGTAGATATATACACACACACACACACATATATAAATATACATACAGACAGACAGGCAGACATAGATAGGTAGATATATACACACAAACACACAGACACACACACACACACACATGTACATATCTCTATATCTTAAACATCCAGTATTATTCTCATCACCTGTGAATGGCAGGTTTTATTGCATTGGGTTTCTGTAAAGCAGGATCACGGCCTCTGATCCGTGACGTGAACCCACACCTGACAACATCCAGTGTTTAATTTTGAAATGACCCCTCGTCCTTACCCCTCCTCCTGTCCGATATTAAACACGCACCCATAGGGCAGGAGTTTCTATAAATATTCACATTCTCTCGCTGATGTGGAAACAAACGAGATGAATCACAGCTCACGTCCGTTACATAAACCTGCATCTCTGCTGCTCAGCTGGGTAAAGACCACCGGTGATTTTAAGCATTTTTGCCAAATTGTCAGTGCCAGTTTAGCCGAGCACTTATAAATGTTAATACTACAGCCTCAATGACTCATAACACACACAAGCTTGTGGAAACGCTCACTGACTTACAAAAATGTCCCTTTTTTCGGGGGAAACCCGATATTATTACAGCTATGTAATACTAACACATTACAGCTATATTGCTATATCAATGTATATTATAAGCTACTAGCCTTTTCATAAAGACGTGCAAATTTGTGTGTACATCCAGGCTGTCTGATTTTCACAATGCAATTATTGTATCATAAATAATTTGTCATAATTTTTGAAAACAACTAAATAAATGATGACAAACTTTTGAAAAATAACTCAATAAATTATGTTCTCCATTGAAATTTTGATTTTGAACTTTGCAAAAAAATATATATATATATTAACTAATACAAATGACAGCATGTTTTACAGCATAATTAAACCTTCAGAGATATAATAAGGTTTTATTCTGTCACCCTCTGTATTTGGCTGTTTGAAGAAGTTTTCAGATGAACTCCTTGACAACAACACATTAAACTTTGGCTGTAAATATAACAAACTGCTAATTTGTTGTTTTGTGCTGCCACCTACTGGCAACATCAGCACCTGCAGCCGAACCACTAACATCTCATGAGTGTCATTTTCCATTTTAAATCACAAACTATTAAAAATGACTAAAAAGCAACACATATCCCCCTAATCTATATTCCCACCCCAAAGTTCAAGCAAACAGCCAAACAGATAGTTTTCCTGTCTGATCCATTATTGATGCCCACAAACAACCGTGTTGTTTAGAAAAGGTAAATGTTTACTCGGTAGCCTGTGAGACAAAACTGAGCCTAAAGAAATGGGAACATTAACTACAGGCAGAAAGGACAGAAAGTGTTGATTGTTACAGAAAAGTGATGGAGGATCATTTATGCACACAAATAAAATGGTTGTTGTTTTACCAGCGGTTATAATCTGCACCGTCCACGGATGTTTGCCCATCAGGGCCTGATACGACCTCCAAAGTCCAGCCATGTGTCAAAGTCTAACAAAAACAGTAAAGCATAGATTTACTAACACATACATCTGCTCATGTAATAAACATTCATGACAACATCTTATTAACATACATGAGGTATTAATGACATTTACACGCTAGTTCCCATCTAAACGTTACTGATATGTTACACAAGGAACAGCTAAATAACGTTTGACATCAATACAGTTCAGCTTTGCATAATTGTGCAAACTTTAAACTAACTAAACTCTTGTAGTTAACCATAACTAATAACTAATACTGCTAGTTAACCATAACCATAACTAATACTGCTAGTTAACCATAACCATAACTAATACTGCTAGTTAACCATAACTAGCTAGTAAAACACCATTACCATTAAACTACCATTAAACACTTTGTTAACCAGTACTGCTAGTTAACCATAACCATAACCAGTAACTAGTAACATAACATAACTAATACTGCTAGTTAACCATAACCATAACCAGTAACTAGTAACATAACATAACCAGTACTGCTAGTTAACCATAAACATAACCAGTACTGACTGCTAGTTAACCATAACCATAACTAATACTGCTAGTTAACCATAACCATAACTAATACTGCTAGTTAACCATAACCATAACCAGTACTGACTGCTAGTTAACCATAAACATAACCAGTAACTAGTAACATAACATAACCAGTACTGCTAGTTAACCATAAACATAACCAGTACTGACTGCTAGTTACCACTCCAGTATGAGACACGTGCCACACACCATTAAACACTTAAACACTTTACACAACCAGATACGTTTAATCTGAGGTAACTGCGTTAAAACTACTTTTACATTGAGTGTTATTTACCTCTGAGGTCGACAGGTGACGTTTTACCTCGTCCTGTTACCTCAGCTCCACAGCGACGTTTGTGTGCCTCAAAACTCAAGAAGTCAAACCAGAAACGAAAGAGACTTTAAAAGTTGTCAGTAATATATTAACGCGTTGAGGTAGTTTAGTATGAGTTTTAGTTTAAGTCACGAGAGGCTGAAGTCATTCATTTTACCTCAAAGTCGAAAACACAGCGTGACGTCACGCAAACGCGTCACGACGCAAAACGTGCTTCAAAATAAAAGTCCCGAGAAAATTTTAATGTATTTTTATTATATAGATTAATATAATGCATTTTTAATAACCTCATAAAGGCTTTCGTATGTTTGGGGTTTATTTTGTAAAGTAGAGAATATGTTAAGCAGTGACTGTCATTAAGACTAATGGACAAAACTCAAAATTGAAAGCTTTCTTTCTTTTTTTGCACATATTTGCAGGGAGAGAAACATGTTTAAATGAATAATAACTGAGGTTTAATTACGCTTTATTCAAAATAATACACAACCAATTCAATCACCTGTACATAAAAACAAAAGACACAAATGGACAAACAAACAAAAAACATGACAGTGAGGACCAAATAGACAATTGATCAATTAAATGACATTAACTGAAGGTACAACACTCCTCATTAGTTGTGAACAAACTCACCTTTGTTGTGCATTACATAACTTTGAATTATGTTGAATTCGGCACCATTTCTAAACTCGTTTCTTTAAAGCAACAGGACAGCATTTGTTGGTGTAACAGTGAATAATTCACTCACTTTTGGTTCAATTGCTGACCACAGACCTTCCAAAATGCCTTCAAAAAAATAAACTCATTATCTACACTTTAATTCAAGTATAACGCCCGGAAAACGTCTGCAACAGCACAAACTATAACCCTGATTGTGTCTAAAGGAAACAATAAGTTCTGTCTTTAACTTCTATAAACAAAAGTCCCATACTAATAATATTCAATATTACTTCTTTTTTTAAACACGCAACCGATTGGCACTTATCCGGGCTGTCAATCCACCAATCAAACAAAATATAAAATAAAATCATCAAGTAAACGGTGTTGTTTAAAACAGTAGCTGTATTGTTAAATATTCACTGGCAGAGAGAACTGCAGTGATCAAACTCATGTGACTGAAATCTTTAAATTGCTTGTGCATGGGCCACTATTACACCAGTAACTGTGAGCACAAACTGTATGTGAGCTTAAATTAGACTG
>JBAJNP010004203.1:0-34745 GCA_036877545.1 Yasuhikotakia modesta | reverse complement strand
TAAACATGTTAAGTGTTAGTGGAACGTTTTGTAAATGTTTCAGAATTGATAAGCGTTTGCATAAAGTTAAGGCAAGAGTCAAAAACTGGATGTTTAGATCGTTTCTAAAACAGTGGAAACGTTTGGGAAACGTTCTTGCGATGTAAATTGTCAGCAGGGTATGAATGTTCAACACAATCCAGTCAAAGACTCTTAAGAGACTCTCATCTCGTTGGGGTTCCTGTAAACAGTTTGTGAGAGTGAGACAGTTGTTGACCAGCATGTTGTCAGCTAACACACACACACACACACACACACACCTTATTTCCAAATGGACGCTGTTGTTCTGAGTGCACCACCTGCGGTTGTGTAAGCGAGGACTTGGTGGGGGATGTTGTGTGGTGATGGAGGAGGTTATAATCTGTCGGAGGTTTGCTCTGATTCAGCGGGGGTTTGGGAATTGTTGCCTGAATGGGATTTATGTTTTTGTCCCTCCTACAGATTCCGCAGGTGAGTTATGCTTCCACGGCACCCGAGCTGAGTGACAACACACGTTACGACTTCTTCTCACGCGTGGTTCCTCCAGACACCTACCAGGCTCAAGCTATGGTAGATATCGTCAGGGCCATGCGCTGGAACTACGTCTCCACAGTGGCGTCTGAGGGCAATTACGGAGAGAGCGGAGTGGATGCCTTCGTACAGAAATCCCGGGAAGACGGTAAGAAAGTGGTACCGTTCTATTTTGGAAATTCAAACTTTTTCCCTTAACATTTTTGTTTGCATTTAATTCAGTTGTTGACTCTTTAAAGTCTCTTAAGTCTTGATTAAACACGCAGGTCTGTGTTTCATTTATGCAGATTTTAAAGTGAAGATTACCCAAAACTTTAACTCAAAGTTTTTAAGTGGTGTTTGCTTTATGGAGCTCATCGTCTCTGTCATTTTTACAATTGATTCAACTCGACCCACCTAACATACAGAAAATGCATCCAGCTTTTAGTAGGTAATTTTAGATCCGCTATCTGGTTTTGATTTTTATATATATAATATATATATATATATATCACTTTCTGTATTGAATCTGTTTTTCCATATAAAATGCATACTTCAACCATAATTTATTGGAAGCTTTCACTTTAACACTCTTTTTTTACTGGCTTTCACTGGTATTGCTTTCTAGAAATGCAATTCTGGTTGTTATATCAGAAACAGCAATGTTTTCAAAATATGTTTCTTCCCTCCTGCATGGGAAATAAAACTTCAGGTTTTATACAGGGGAAAGTAGCTTTTTGACTGTGTGAAGAATACTGAGTTTATTTCTTCTGTATATTTTTCCATGTTTTCCCGCTATATAGTTTTTCAAGTCCATAGAAAACTGTCACCTGTCACAGTGCTTCAGGTCAAGCTTTGTAGACAAACTGAAACCAACTTGTTCCCCCTGGGCTAAGTGACCCCGTTTTGTATTTGTGACAAATTTGCAAAGTACCTTTATGTTGTACTTGGATTGTTTCAGCAAGTTGATTTTACTTACACTCAGCCTAGATTGTTACAAACGTAGACAGTAATGGAATATAGAGTCTGTCAGTTATTAAATTATAGGATTATTTGTATCTTGTATTCGAAAATAATTCCCATGCAATGATTCATACGAACATATGGGAGCTAAAATTGCACAAGTCAAATTTTATGAATCATCTTTGTGAGAACACTCAAAACTGCCCTGAGGAAGCTCTGAGGGAAATGAAGTCCAATTCCTTTTTTGTCTCTAGGGTAAAGGCGTACCCCTTACGCGTTCGTACATTCTCCTGTTTCTCCTGCACATTGAAGCTACAAACATCTGTTACTTTTCCTTATTCCACCCTGAGATGTGACCCTTCCACCCGAATGGAGAAGAAAATTCTTCAACTCTATCAGACAGAACCAGGCTGTGAGGTCCACAAGGACTTCCCCTATGGTGGGGACAATACATGCTGACAGAAGCAGGGGTGTAGGAAGAGAGCCCACCTTTCCAAAAATGTGAAAAGTGGAACTCTTACATAATGTACTGGTTATTTTCTGAAAAGTGGGACAGACAAACTAAGACCTGTCTGAGAGTATAAAAGTCGCCTCTGTCATAACTTGGCCTAAAATGTGGGCATATATCAACACCTGTCTTTAAATGTATGGACAGTACCAGATAGATGAATGTATTATTAAGTTAAATTATGTGATTTAGGACATCTTGGTACTTAGAGCAGCTCGAGAAAGGATGGAGCAAATTTGATTCAAACGTATCAAATTATATTCACCAATAGGAAAGACAATCAATTTGGAAAAGAGGAAACATTTAAAAACCATGAAATGAAAAATGGACTTGCGCTTATAGAAAAGTTGAATTAACAAGAAACTGCTCTGTTTGGAATATAATTGTAGAAGCCATATTCGTCAAAAGAGCTTAAAAAATAGTTAAAAGTTCATTTTCCAAAGGTCATATTTACTTTTACTGATAGAAAAGTCAAACATAATTTATAGCGTAACTTTCAGAAACTGAATATTGTTTTAAAGCTGATGCGTGTAGTTTTCTGCTGTGTGCTTTAAAATTTTCTTCTGTCCTAGTTATTTAACTGTAAGTAAGCTATTCATAAGACGATTTACCTCAAAAGAGTAAACACTGTGGCTTTAGCAAGCAGTTGCTTTTTTTGTTTGAGATATAGCAGAGTGGCTCAGTCAGTGATGTGAGGTTGGAAAAGGACTTCCTGTTTTTGTGAAGTGAGAGATCTCACTTATATATCAGTATTGCAATACTTTCTGTAGAATGTTTCTTAACAGTATATAGCATATGTAAATATTTTGCTCTTATGTAGTGTACAGAATTAAAAAATTTTTAAATAACGTCCTTATAACCAAGCAGTAATCTTGATTCAACTTTACTGAACATTTTGAACCTTTCTAAAACTTTCAAAATAACATTTTTTGGGGTTTTGTTTCTTAATTTTGATATGTTAGGGGAATGTTCTTACAACCTTAGATTGTTAGCCGGACAGAGTTTGGCTGGTTAGTTTAGTGGTTACCCCTGCTTTTAGATGCCATATTTACACAGTCTTGCATGCAAAGCATGTCTCCTCTCATGCTGTTAAATATTTTGCAAGCACATAACAAAATTGCTGTATATTTCATTATATAATACAGCATCCTTTCTTAAATGGATTAAATGGACTTATATTTTTGCTGTTTTCTTTGATGCTTGGAACTGGGCACATTTTTGTGCTTCTGTCAGCCAATCAGAGCTCTCAGGACGTTTCAGTCTGAACAGCAGGTGGGCGGCATGTTTGGAAATCCTGTTTGGAAACCAGTTCTGCAATTCTGTTTAGCAGTTTAACCAAATTATTAATCTAAATTTTAAACCCACCACTGTTTATTTATCATGTGTGCTTGGTGTGCTAGACTACCAGCTGTATTAAACCGTATAAGTAAACCATACCATTCGGCCAGTAAATGCACAATGAGTCAGGGTTGTGTATAGTGGTTAGTTGATTCCGTAGGCTGTAGGACACTCATGCTCATATTGGAGATGGAAGTTGGAGCATGGCCCATGTAATCTCATTACCCCTCTCTCTCTTTCTCTCTCTCTCTCTATGATTTTATGCCATATCTTTACTGACTCCATAAAATATCTTGCAATAGCCCAAAAATTACAGCAGTAAGTTACATTAATTCGGTATCTGTGAAATTTGATACTGCAAAAATGCACCAGTATGTGTCTTGTGTAGTTTGTTGGTCTTGTGTACTGTGGTAAAGAAATGTTGTCTGATTGACACAACAGCTTTGGAACGCATGCAAGCTCTGAGCTCTCTGTAATGCGACGAACGCATGTCAAATGCACTTAATGGTCAAAATGCCAGTCTTGGCAAGATATTAACGTAAACACAGTCGGTTGTGTCTTAAGTGAATATAAACAGATGGGACAATAAAATCAAACATGTCAAAATATTTGTGCATTAAGCTTGCGTTGTAAACACAGACCTGCCACTGTCTGTTATGTTGTTAATATTAATCACACAACATTATTGGCAGGAAAGAGAAAAGCTCTCACTGGTTGTTGCTGGATAACCTGTTGGGCAGCTGTAATAGAATCAGTCTTTATGCATTATATCTTCTACACGTGTCTGTATTTCAAGTAGTTTTATCTGATTTCTGAATGTTTGCTTGGATTGTTGATGCTGTTGGAAAAGTTTAAGCATCGTTTACATAAAAACATCTTTACTTTTTATTATATTGTGCACTTAAAATTACTGGAGGATCTGAGGCAATGTTCACTTAATTCAGTACATGCCATCGTTTTAAATGAACTGACATTAGTATTTAACTTCACAAGTGCAACAGCATTACTTTTCACCATGGTTTCGTAATCAGTACCGTCAATTTCCATGCTGTGACAATTGTGGACAACATTTTAGCACAGGAAGTATTTTGTAATGTTAAAAATGATCGATAAAATATCTCTCAATAATACTGTACCTCCAAGGTTTATTCTAAGGACAGAACGAAGGGTGACAGCTACATGCATTTATTCATACTTTATATTTTTATTCACACACGTATGAAATGTTCTGTTATATAACACGGGTTGTCCGGACCCCTCCCACAGCTGTGCTTAGAGGACGCCGGGCGGCTGGCGTGAGACATGAGGGGCGTGATATGAATAATCATGAGTGATGCCGCAGCCTCATGTTGTGTCCTTATGGAGTGTTTGCACATCTGTCAAGTGTGTGTGGAGAGAGAGTGAAAGCCAAGACAAAAGAGTCATAGAATGAGAAAGAAAAGAAGGAAGAAATAGAAAGGAAGAAAGGCAGAAACAAACAAAAATAATTAATAGCTGCAGTCTTGCCCGGGCTGGTCGATAGAACGTCTCCCACAGAGCTTTGCTCTCATATATCTCCCTTCTGCCTGTAGACCTTCAAAATAGATGAGTAGATTGTCTAACCTAATAGGCCCATTACATTTTTCCATCACTTAGGAATTGTGTTTGTTTTAAGCAGCAGCGAAAGCGTTTGTAATCATATTAGTTGCATTTGTGGACTAAGTGTCGTCTGTAATGTCCAATAGTTTAAATGCATTCTTAAAAATGTTTCAATGTTTTAATTTAATGCACATTTTTACAAAACATGTTGAGCATTTGTGAAAAAACATCATGAACTTGTCAGTATTTGTTATGTCCTCTTTTGCGTTAATGACAGCAGGCAGTTAAGAGCTCACAGTGTGATTTGAAAATCTCATCATAAAAGCATCTTATGTGCTCCGGGGCAAGCATAGAAATCCGACCATATGAACAAAGCCGTTCACAAGGTCAATGTCACAGCTTTGCTTACTGTATACATTTGATTAGTGACCCACAAACATGCAGAACCTTAGATATTTCTTATTCGTTGCATCATATTCTGTGTTTTTAATGTTTAAAAGTGTGTCTTTGTTTATTTCTAGGTTTAAAAAAAGAAAACGATGCTGACATTTCAGCGTGGTCCCAGACCTCTGCACCCCATCGACGGTTAGAAGCTAAAGTGTATTTGCCTCGTTCTGGTTGCCTGCAGTAATTTCTTCATAATTCATGGCAACAAATGAATAAATAACGTGGAGGAGACAAAGCTTTGGTGTAGCACAGTATGTGCCCCCCCCACAGAATATCTGCTTATGCATGATAGACTGATAAATTTAGCTTACCTAATGTAATATATCATGTGACGTGAACAATAAACCCCAGTACTACAGACAGGGCTGTTGTCAGGGTAAGATGCAGCGTTGCAGAAATGTACCTCCTTATAAAGTCTGCACATATGAGCAGTTGTGTGTCATGCACACAACTCAACACTTGAAAACAAGTGTGTTAATCATTTACAAAATACATTTAAAATCATGGTTTAAGACTATTGGTTTTCTAGACTTTTCTTGACAGCGTTAACATTTTTGTATTTGTTTGTGAGAGTCATTGTTCTGTGGTACAGAGCTCAGAGGAGGGCCCTATAAAGTGAGACAGAGAGAGATTTAACGGAGAAAATGAGGGTCGCTCATTAGCCGCTAGACGTTTGAGTGAGTACGCTGACTGCCTGCCAACTTAAATCTGTTGAACATTGATTTGTCATGTAGTTGTTCAATAGCTGATGTTTTGTTCATTTTTTAACCCCAAAAAAGTTACAGATTGCAGGTTAAAGTCTCTATATGTTAAACCACAGACTACATTAGTCTATATGGTACGTAGTGTTTGATAACCCTACGATTTGTTCAACATCCCCTACAGACTCAAGCAAACCTATGGAGTGCAAGACACATCTCTTCAATTCCAGTCCGCAGGGCACCCCTGACAGAATTATTTTTTGTTCCTGCCCTGACCGACACATGATTCAATTCGGTCTTGCCTGCAGGGATTGAGCTGAAAAACACTATGTTTGTGAAACGCCTCACTGTTTCCCTCCTCTGTCTTTTCATGCTGGTTTCAAAGGATGGCTTTATAGCACCTTAACCCCGTATCGGCATCACTTATTTACTCAAAACGTGTGTAACCGAGTGTGTTATCCAATGCCACTGTAGGTTCACGGTAATCGAGTGAACAAGTATGCCTACAATAAGTAGTCTACTGGAAAAGAGCGACGGAGCGGTTGAGGCAAATACAACACACAGGTTCCCTTTGTTGACTTTCCTCAAGCTAAACCTCATTTGGTGTTTTCAATATCTTCTAGGTTCCAGTAATGGGCCAAATTTATAATGCGTCTGCCACCGAGGGACCTAGAAGGGTCGAATTTTGAAATGAAGGAATAGATTTGGTGAGTTTTGAAAGGTGACTGCCACTAGCATACATCACCATGGAAAATGGTTGCCCAGTGGTACCGCGGAGTTGACTTGGGCCACCGGCTGAGTGATGAGCAATCTTCCACCCCAGCACGCCACAATAACAAAGTAAACAGCCTACGTCGCTCTCAGCATACATAAATCTCCAATATTTGATAAATAAGATTTGCCAGCCATAATTGATTCCATGTGGAGATCCAAATAAAAACCTCGGAGGCACGGGTAAATCTAATCAAGAGGGAAGTTAGTCATGTGGCGGGTTACCTAAGGCTCCGTAATAATGGATCAACAATTATAACCTTCATAATTACTGGGGGAATATCACATATACTGTAGCTCATCAGATTTAGTCTCGCTTTTTGTTCTTCGCAGTTTTTGCTCCCAACAGCCATGTGACAGTCCAGAAGAGACGTAGATGCAGTGTAGTGGCGTGAGGTGCATCCTCTTAGAATGTTGGCTAACGTTTTCTAAACGTTCTCCACAAATCAGTATGTGTATATATGTGTGTTTGTTTGTATGTATTCATGTATTTATATTTATTTGTGTGTGGGTGTATATATGCATGTATATATGTGTGTGTGTGTGTGTGTGTGTGTATATATATATATATATATATAATGTCAATGTATGTGTGTGTAAATATATATGTGTGTGTTTTTAATGTTATTTCTAGAACATTCAAAGTAATATTTTTAATAGCTGTTACTTAACATTTCACTAACGTTTCTTTTTTATAATGGTTAGCTGGAAAGTACCATTACTAAGTCTATGAACAGTTAGAAATAGAGACAGAATGAAAATAGACCATCGCATGCATATCACGTGCTTTCTGTCTTCCCCACAGAACAACTCAATGGTTAGGGCATCCGTTCTACTTGTAGAGGCCCCAGGGGAACAATCTGGTTGTTCTATGGAGAATTCATGCTCTGTTGAAAACTTAATTGTTTAGCCTGAACCCTAATGTGTTAAAGCTTTGCTCTATTGGGCTCCTAAATTGTATCAAGTGTCTCATTGTGTTTTGTTATCATGCATGTTGGCGTCTATTTTTAAGAAACATGCGAACTCATTTGAGCAATCTGTTGCAATCTTATCTTTCCTCATCTCCTCACTCGTTTACCGTATCTGTTCTTTTTTGAAAGACACCTTGAACTAACCTCTTCCTGTTCTCTTATCAGCAAATAGTCGCATGCAGATGAATTGCAAAAAAATAAGTTTAATGAGTTTATTATTAAGCTCCCTCTTCTCTGAGGAACACGAAGCCCTTGTACGCTTTCATACACACTGACGGTTAGCATCGCGAGCAGAGGGCGTTTTAAAGCATTTGACCTGCCCTTGCCAAGAGAGGACCACTGATTTGCATCCGAGGCGTTAATTAGACAGAAAGAAAACCTTCAAAGATGCCATATGGAGAGGTTTCCTAACGGCAGGATGTCTTGCAGTCACTCAGCTCTCTGGTGTGTGCATATGCTACACTGAGTCAGGAGATATTTTGAATGAGTATATGCCTCAAGGTAGTACACAATGATACTAGCATTTAGGGAGACAGTCTCAGTGAAGCGAATGGAAACTATTATTTATCAGTGTATCAGTAAACACTTTTTCCTCAGATTTATTTGCAATTAGTTTCTGTTCTGTTCCAAGTTTGTATATACAAGTATGTGTTATGCTGACGCAACTTTGCCAGTTGGAAAACGCAATGGGAACTGTTTGCATTCTTTGCGAGTTTGATTTATGCATTTATAATCATTCACCTTGTACATCATGCAATGCATTATGCACTATTGCAGTTTTGACGAACGCTTTTCGCCGCTGAACGTTCATTTCTGGCAGCGGGAAACTGTTCTTGTCAAAACAGAATGACGTCTTATTTGTTCTCGCAATGCATCTTATTTGCCATCAGATTTTTCAAAGCAAAGGCCTGTTGCGCAGTCCACCAATAACGTTAGAGCAAACAGAGGTGGAAACGCCCACTGGCGACGAACAGCACAGCGACCCGGTGACCTCTAGAGATAACATTGCTATCAGTGTTAGCGGGGCACAAGAGTGGCAAATTATTGCCCACCCGGGCATTTCTATCTTGTGGCAGATGTGTACAGAAATGTTTACCTTGTATTTCTTGTTTAGTCCCTTGTGACAGTTTTTTTCCTGTTTGCTATGTCAGTTGTTTACTATTCATATTTTTGTGTCCTAAATTACTTGTAAACAGTTCTTGTCAGTACATTTGCCAGGCAAAATAATAGTATTTTTGCTTCTCAGGCTTCAGCAAACCTCATTTTGTTTGCGTGGACGTGTCTTTAGTCAGACGGTGACTTTGACCAATCGTCACACTTCAGGCAGAATTATGATGACTTGTTTTATAAAGCTGGTCATGTTTAATTCTTGATCAAAAGCAGTGAACAGCAGGAGGGTTTATATGAGAACAGATGGGAAGAGCAGACCAAGATGGATAAATTGACACAGTTACTGTACGGACGGCTTTGTGTGGGAAGTCCTGTTTTATTTCTTCACCTTTTTTTGGAACCTACATCTGAAACATGCTGAAAAGAGCTTCTTATGTTCACTGTGTACTAATGAAGAACTGGTGAAGAACTGTGTATGTTTGAAGAACTGTTTGCTAGAAGAACTGCTAATGAGAACTAAAGAACTGTGTGCATATGAGGAACTCTTTACTGTTGTATTAATAGAAAGACTAGTTGTTAGTTTAAATCTTGTTTCGTAATTGACGAAAATTTGGTTCAATATATCAAATGTGGTAAAAAAAATGGAAGAATCAGATTGAAATTACCTTAGATCATCTGCTCAGGTGTGTGTGTACATATCCTGTTCTGTGGAGTGACTGTTATTTTTAATGTCTACTGATTATTATAAAACGACAAACCAGATTATACATGAAAAATACCAAAACAAAGAAAATTACATTTGTCAAACTATTTGGTGGGGTTAATAAAAAGACAGATTAGCATTAGGAGAAAGACAGCCACTTTATTTCTCAGCCTAATGTTGTGAGAAAGCCTCAGTAATAGCTGTGACACATTGAGAGTCGAGCCCGGAGTCAAAGTGACACAGTGTCAGAACTTGATCCTCTGATCTGTGACAGAGTCAATTACCCTTTCCAGACACGAACGCCAAGGAGAAGATACTAACAAAGCACCCATATGTTTTTAGTTGGCTTCAGTCCCCCTAAAAGGTGCATATTGAGTCATTCCTTCATATGAATTTCTTTGAGAAACTTTCTTACCCCTTATTTTCACTTTAAAAGGAAAACGGATGCATTATTACAGACGTTTCCAAAGTAGCACACAATGGAAAAAAAGTGTTTGTGTTCTTTCAGAGCTGCAGCTCAGAGTTTGAGATTCGTGGCTCTTTCTGGGTTTTACTGTGTTCCATTTTAAAGAGAAACAGCATCGCATTTTCACGAGTGACTGGATGTCTGTCATGTTTTGCTCAAGAACTCCCACACACTTTAGCACGATGAAGAAATCTAGCAAGCCAGGGAGTCAACCGAGACCCATCCAACTAGATATATATTTCAGGTCTTCCTTTTAGCTGCCACTTTTATCAACAGAATATGTGACGTTTGCTCAAAAAAGGCAATGAATGCAGTGCCTTAAAAATTTGAATAAAAAAATTATGTGAAATGCAGGCAAAATCATGCTTTTCTTACGTACGTTTCCACAGATGAGTTTGGGCAAAGGTGTGCTAGCGGTTTACATTCATTCCTATGGAAAGCAATCCCACAATTCAATTCAAGAGCCTCTCACTGGATTAACGTAGATAAGAATTGAAAACATGAGCTCATCTTTCCCATGAAGGAAATTCCAAGTTTGTCAACCTTAGTGCAACATTGCTTTGAATTTTATTCATAATGTAAGTGGTCCTTTAGTTTTTCTTTGTTGTTTCTCTTGGACTCAATTATTTGACTTTGTTCATGTTTGCAGCTGAGGTGTTTTGGTTAGCTGTGTTTGTTTTCATGCGATGCTAATGATTTGTGTTTATCAGGGCTGTACCTGATTAAAATGGTAAAGCGTGTACATAACTCACATCAGCTGAAGTTTGCCTCCTAATTTGTGGTTTTCCCCTGAATAATAAATGTATTGCATCTGGCCGCAGCAGACCGCAGCTGTAACGCTCATTACAGCGACTTCTTCATTGATGATAATTCATACCTGTTGAGCTTCAATGACAATTTAATGACAATTAAATTCTGCCGTACAGTGATTGCAAATGACGTTTGTTAAACGTTCTATATGAATTAGAGCTGATCTTTTACACAATCAGTCTTAAATATAAAGCATTAAAGTCACATTGAATTAAATCACATTGAAAATACTCTTATATTCTTATTTTTAAGAAAATACTGCAGTGTTTATTATAATTTATTTATCTGTGCATGGCATTATTTATATGGTTTTACCTGCAAAAATCAAAGCAATATTTTTGGTGATGAAATGACACCACAGTGATTCAGAAAATGCATTTAGTTTATAAATAAAGCAGCTGTGATGCGTGTGTTTGTCAGGACTCTTCTCCCATTGCTGCGGTTGAAGTCGGCAGCGCTAGAACTGATACCGTTTGCTAGTCCCCTTCAACCTTCTGTGATTTGCGGTCGGTGGTTAAATACCTGTAACAGACGTTTTCTGTGTGAGGAGAAACGGTGAAATCCGATTAGAGCCACTGCCTCCTCACATCGGCTTGGCTTTGAAAACTTTTCCACTTTTGAAGACAATGTAAACTGTGATGTGTTTCTCTCACGGCTCTGAAAATGTTCGCTCTTCAAAGTCTTCTTTCATTTCCAGTCTTTAAGTTTAAATGAAGAACTACGCAGCTATGACACATTGTAAACACTTCGGATTTAAACTATTATAGCATGCTGGGAAATGAGCAAGCCTTGATATTATCAGAAACGTGTCATTAAAGATCAGAACAAATAGTCCATTGGGTCGCAGTTAAGACCTGCTGGAATGATTGATGTGTTGAATGACCGAATGAATAAATGAGGAACGTTTGCGTAACGATTTCCAAAAGTTCTATAGAATATTCAGAAATTTATTGCAATAATGTAAGTAAAACATTTCTGCAATTTTATCACATGTGTGTAGACCATTGTAAGAACATTACAAAACGTTTAAACACTGTTAATGGTAAACTATGACTGCACTATGAAGTAAACTGTACACAGCTGTGTTTTATACAACAGTTTATAGTGATTAAAATATTAACATGCAGTTATCTAATGCTGTGTGATTTTTGTGAATCTACCGTTGATCCATTAACCCATGAACAACTGTATCCAGATCAGTGAGTATTTTTCAGAACCACATCAGTAAATAATTATTTTATACAGGTTCTTCCCAACAGTTGATTCAGTCAAAAATTGGACTCAGACATTTGTTGACTGTAATCCTCACCAGAGGGATTTTCTGTGAGTTGGAACCTAAATGTAGGTCTATTGATCACACACACAGTTTGTTTGGCTATAGAACTTTTGGATTGAACTCAAATCTACTTTTGTACTGTTGGTGGGGCAAAGATTTTTCAGTATACCTAATATTTCAACATTATTCAGTCTTATTTTACGCTGTGACTCCAAACAGCTGCTTGTATAGCTACTGAATAGAGAATCATTTGATTTTTTTGACTTCTGATTTTTCTTATGCCACTGTGTGGGTTAGTCTGAGGTTTAGGCCTTGAGGTATTGATCTGGATCTTTGAGGTTCAGATCTGTTTCAGGGTTAAATACTTTCTCCTGTTAAGTTTTAATGTGTAAAGACAACTTTACAGAACCCAGTTGTAGGTCGACTTCCCTGTGGAGTGTAAACGCTTTAAAAATGTTCTGTGTCACTTTCAAAACACCGCTCTGTTTGTTTCAGCTATTTGACATGTCAGATTTTCCCTTAACTAATAAAGTCAATTTGAAGCTCAAACGCATGCGAAGTTGTTTGTGTTCTGATAATGACGGTGTATGCGGAGAACCTGTTGGAAATTGTTTGGTTTAGTGGTGCAAACATTTTCAGTGTGATTTTTTTTTTTTCTTTTTGAAACCAGCAATGAATCCTTCCTTTTTTTCTTTTCACAGGGAGTGTGTGTATCTCACAGTCTGTGAAGATCCCCCGTGAGCCAAAGCCGGGAGAGTTTGATAAGATTATTCAAAGACTTGGTGAAAATCCAAACGCCAGGGTTGTTATTATTTTTGCAAATGAAGACGATATTAGGTGAGTAACTTCAGTTGTTTTAATCCCATTTAAAGAATTTAACTTGCACTTTCTTACGATCATTTAAATGATTTACGAGGTACAGTTTGAGAGGAAAACAAGCTAACAAACATGAGTTCAGAGATTCTCTCTCTAAAACAACAAGGTGAAAAACTCATTTTCTGACCTCTGTTACTGCACATTTAATTTGCCCCATGCAAAAGTGTAAAACGCCCCTGTACTGAGTTACACCTGGATTTAATCGGAACTATTAGAACCCAGCTGTTCTTGTGGAAATTGTCAAAAAGCAGTCACTTAAATATGCTATTAGACATCCATTGAATGATAATCATTTTAATTTGAAGGAATAATTATGGCCAAGCTTTTTCAATTTGGGGCTTGCAGAAGCTAGGTGATGACTGTTTAATCATGCTTCTCTAATTATTGTTTGTCAGACATTGTCCTTGAGTTTATAATGATTTGTTTATTTGCCTTCACATCCATGCATGTCTAATTTTAAATGTGGGTGAAATCCCGACTGATTGTATAATATCACTGTTCTGAAATCTAACATCATTCCTTAAAAGTCAACAGGAATCCTGGACCCTATTTACTTGTTACTGGCCTTATACGGCACAATCCATCAGTGCACATTATTTAGAAATGAAAGGTTTGCCTTCATAATATTTTAATAATATGTTGTTTGGTGTGCGTCTTAAATTACTTAAATGCCTTTTTCAATGATGTCACCTAGACTTGCGCAATTTGATTACAGTAACACTTTAAAATACAGCAAATTTATTTCATGTTTACTTGAGATATGTATATATATATATAATGTAATAATATTTACATATTATATAAAATATACATTGCATATAATATATATTAAATTTCATGTTGACTTTATATTGTATGATGTAGGTAAATAGATCATGTAGCCATTTTTACAGTTAAAATATTGAACTATTAAATCAATTGATTCCTACGCTTATGGAAATTGAATGCGTATGAAGACACTTTAGGAGGAACTGACGTGGAATGAATTGCACCCGCTGATAGCAGCTTTCCTGCGTGTGCTGTCTGTATTGTTTTAGCACCCATTTCACTAAAGGAATTATGCAAATCAGGGGATGGTACAGACACGCTCACAATATTTGTGTTGAACGCAATTTGCACTACGCAGTTCCCCATCTTGGAATCCAATTGGCTGCTTAAAATGCTGCCAGTGTGCCCGTCTTCATTGCGCGCCTCAATCGTTTAATCAACGCTTGATGAATGCTAGTAAATGTACACCAATATCTCTTTAAATAAGGTTTATTTTAGCATCTGCTTATTATCATAAAATAATTTACAAAGGAGGAAGGTGCGTTTGCTGAGCAAAAATTATAATGACTCCATTTAAGTGATGATGGGACAGCACTGTTTAAACTCATTCAGCCGTCTGATTAAGCTAGACTGCTGCTAGTTACTGAATAAGATGCAGGTTTTGAGGCTGAGGTGTTGTGTGCTAACCCAGATAACAATTTTAGGTTGTAAGAACATTTCAGTAACGTTTCCATTAAATAACAAAAATATTAAAAATGTTGCTTTGAAAGTTCTATGAATACTCAAAACATCCAGTTTTTCAAACGTTACATTAACGTCAGGTTTTGAGAGCAACATTTTTTAAATTCTGTAATGTTTTTAAAATGTTTCTTAACAAATTACTTTCATATGATTTAAAATGTTAAATTTTGTTAAAATGTTAAATGTTCTACTAACATTACCATAAGAATGTTCGCTGGGAATGTGGCTGCATTGTTTATTGCATTCACCCTAGAGTCTGTGTCTGTTTGAAAGAGAAAAATGATTTTGTGCTCTCTCTGTCTCAGCCATTTTTATTGAGCCATTGTTATGTTGGGGAAGTGCTTTCGCCGTCAGTTGTGCATGACTAATTTTGACATCAATTGCTCCCATGCCTGACAGAGATGCAGAAAGCTCTGAAATTTCACTGCTAAACAATGTCAATACTGACCTTTCAATAATATTGATTTGCAGTTACTGTAAACGGAGAATCACCAAAGCGCCACAGAACAATAATTGCAAACAAGAAATTAGTGTTGATGTGACTCAGAGTCTGGAAGCCAAGGGTACGTCCAGTCGTTAAAAGTCTTTATGTGACGCGTCGCTCGTCTCTCTATAGGCGTCTGCTGCAGGCGGCCAAGAAAGCCAATCAGACGGGTCACTTCCTGTGGGTGGGGTCAGATAGCTGGGGTTCGAAGATTTCGCCTGTACTTCACCAGGAGGAGATGGCGGAAGGAGCCGTCACCATCCTGCCCAAGCGACAGTCCATCAGAGGTAAGTGACAAATTCAATCTTCTTGTCATTTGCTTTTACCCATTAAAAACCAATTAACGCAAGTTAAATACACATTAGTGGAAATGTGCTTAAAACCACAGGAGATAAATATCAACGCATGAGTGCCAATAAAAGAACAGTTCACCTGAAAATGACACTTCAGTTTTTTACATGTTATGTTAACGTTGTTTACTGTTTTTAAAATGTTTCCCTATCAACTTTTGATGTATATGATATTTAAGTTTGACATCATCGCTCATAATTGGTTCTGGTTGTTTAGTACAGAGATCGTGTGGACTGCCTTCATTGTGTTTTTTATTAAAGACAAAAGCTATGCACAGTTGCTGTATGGAAAACACCTAAAGTTTCTTTAATCATGTTTTTTTATGCTTTAAGTCACAGCACAGAGGTTTAGAAGCACATTAGGGCAAGTAAGTAATGACACAATTTGCATTTTTGGGTGAACTCTTCATATAAAGCATAAAAAGAACATCTGCGCAAGAAACAGAAACGATGTTACATGCAAATGTTGAATCAAATGGTGTTGCTGCGTGAAGCATTGCGTCCTGACAGAGAACAGTGTGACAATGATCTGCTCCATGTGCCCACAGGCTTTGATCGCTACTTCACCAGTCGAACGCTCGAAAACAACCGCAGGAATATCTGGTTCGCAGAGTTCTGGGAGAACAATTTCAACTGCAAGCTCAGTCGTCACGCCTTGAAGAAGGGATCAGGCATTAAAAAATGCACAAGTAAGAGATCCCCCCCCTCTTTCTGGCAACACGGAGCTTCATAAAAAGACAATGCGAGCGAAGGGAGACGGCAAAACTATCGTAAAAGACTTGGCCCAGCGCCTGAACCGGGCCTTTGTTTACACCCGAGTCCGATTAGTCACACCACAGCAAAGCTGTTTGGGTCTGATCTTTTCCTGCACCAGCCACACAGAACCGACCCAATCCAGTGTTGGCTTGGAGAAAAATGATGATGTTTAATTGATTTAGGAGGTTTCTCGAGTGGAGATCTGCAAACGAGGGCCTGTCGGTCCGGTTAGATCCCTGACCATTTGGCAATGGAGGAAAGTCGACTCCTAGCAACACATTACAGATTTGATCCAATCAGCATAGGTTGGGGTCTTTGGAGGGAGGGGCTTCTGTTGTCAGCCCCTCTCGAGGGGGCTACAGTAGCGAGTCTAATTCTCAGCATGTAGGGCCAAGAGTTACAGCGCGTACCGCACTGCACCAGTAAACAGGCAGGATTTTAACCACCCAGTTTAGAACCGGCGCAGTAACCGCCCGTCTGAGGCGCAAGTCAGATTATTTGTGATTGTGGTTCAGTGCAACATCTGAATACTCTAAATGTCACAGCAGTATAACTTTATAACATCGCATGCAAAGTCCTTGTCAATGGCTCACAGTTAATGTCTGGCCTTTAGCAGACTGCCAGAAGTATCCAGACTGAAACAAAATCTATCGCTCAGCCACAACATAATAAATCACTTTTTCTTAATGCTAATTGCGATGCCAGGAGAAAATTCATCTTTGTTACCTCACAGAAAATTCTTGAATAGCCAATGGTGATTAAATGCAGTGCCTCTATTCATTTGATTAAAAAATATGGTTGGGTGTTTTTTGTGGGAGACGCACAATGTGCCACTTAAAGCATTTTTTCTTTAAGGTAGTTTTTTTAAAGAAACTTTAGAGTTTAGATTTGTAAATACGGGGTGCAGAATTAGGCAGATGTGCTTCCATTAAATAACAAAAACATTTGAAAAATGTTATTTTGAAAGTTCTAGGAATGTTAAAAATGGAAACAATTTTTTTTTGGTTGTAAGAACATTATTGAAACATTTTTCATCTTGTATCATTTTAAAACATTTCATGATATACAGTATACTAACCCTAACCCTAATATTAATATAATGAATATAAATGTTAATATAACAAATATGGTTTGTATAATGTTAAAATAATGTTACCGTGATAATGTTTAGGTAACGTTGAGAGAAGTTTTGATAGTCAGTGTTCTGAGACTGTTGTCTGTTAGCTGGCTGTGCTGATATTAAACTTGATTATTAACATAAAGAACGCTACAGCGTTTGCTATGTACATCTTAGCAGATTTATAACGCCACATGGGAAATGAAAAGGGTCTTAGACTGTTTGCACGGCTTTATTAGTTCACGGAGACGACCACACGTTGAAATACAATGCAACCTTAAGTGGGTCGCATCCTCCAACGGTTCTGTCTCTAAGGGAGGATGTAATGTTTGTCTGAAAGCAGTGATTCAGAACCAGAGGCCACTCTGACTGCAGCCTGCTAAACCTTTTCGGTTCATTGCAGAGTCTAGAGTTAGCATCGCTGGGCTCTCTTGGGCCTGAATGTTTGCAGTGCTGTAATAACTGCTAACAGAGATGAACAATCCAGATCTGCATGTATTTTCATTTAGGTTTAGCTTGTGTAGCCCTGCTGTTATGATTAAACCTGCTGTTTTTGTAGTACCCAAACACGCATTAGCGTGTGGCGACATCACGTCGCAGGTTTTCAGCGTGTCTGGTTCACGTGGCGTGAAATGTCTGTCCGATCCAGACCCGCACCCGACCTCTTTCTGGGAAATTTCTGAGCTTGTTTTGCACGTTGTTGTTGGCGCAGTGTGGTGCAGTTTTTTTAGTCATGTAGACAGACTACAGTGTAAATATAGCCTCGGAGGGACAATGCTAATGCGTGAGTCAACAGGCTCCCACAGATTTGCCCAAATTCCTGCTGACATTTTCGATAATGACTAATATGATGGAGGATCTGTGAAACATATTTGGGGTGTGAATCAAAGCTGATTCTGTGACATCACTGCCTTTCATCCCTTTTATTAGATGAAGTCAAATTTTTCATGAAAAAAAACACATTTGCATGAAGTCGGAATATTGCACAGAGGGAAATAAACTTATGAGAGGCTCCTAGGATGTAACGGTGTGTGTATATGATGTTTGGAAATATTTAGGCATAGCTGTATTTGTGCATACAGACGCAAATATGTCTCAGTGTTACGTGTGTGTTTTAAGCCTTGTGTAAATTGTCAGTTTTTAATGTTAAAATTGCCATTACTGCTGAATCAGAATTTATGCTAAACAGCATGTTTATCTTTACAGTGTTACACAGCAATCACCATTGCTTATATTAATTTGCATATAAACAAAATGTGTTGATATACTGTGATTTTTTTTTTTTTTTTAATAAGCATTAAGGTGTGCATGTTAATATACTTACAGGCACGATGCTTCAGTATACCTACTTTCAAAACCATACAAACATTCAAACAGATTGTACTGCATTAAACTCATATTTAGGGCTTTAAGTATCACGCAGTGTGTTAATGAGTTGTGAAAGATAGCATTGCATGATTATCAGAGAGAATGCTCCGTTTAAACGTGAAGACTGATTTGACCCCTGCGCTTATCACAGATCCGGCAGCCACAGATAGCAGAAGACACATCACTGCTGTGATTTTCCACCCCTCACAAAAGCCCTGTGGTTACTGTCGGATTAAAAGGCTGGATATCTCTGCATTCGGCTCGCTCTGCCTCTCCCCTCTCTGCCTCCTTCCTTTTCTCTATCTCTCGCTCTCTGTCTTTCTCAGTTTTCACCCCTCTGCTCTGCTTTTATCAGGGTCGCGCATACAGGAAATTCTCCACGCGGGAGCGGCTGGTGATTATGGATTGCACATGTTGAGATGGATCGCTGAGATATCGGTGGATGGGAGGACAAAGTTTAGCTTGTTGACAACTGTTTGCGGTAGCTACGTGTGATGTGGCTGCTCTCTTGAGCAGAGGTGACCGTGGTTTCAAGTAGTCTGGCGTTTGACTATCAGCACGAAGTCGGGTCCACTTAAAGCTTATTCTGGCCATTTGAACAGGATGAGTTCTGATTTGTAAGCACAATTTCCTAGTTTAGGTTCAATCAATGTCCCTTTGGAGAAGTCTCAGTATCTGCTGCCAACGTTGCAAACGCCTCTGGGCAGCTTTTTCAGTCACACAAGATCAAGTCTTGTCTTCTTGAATGGGGGGAGGCAGATATCACTAACATTTTTAACAATGTATTTCTGTTCAACTGTTAAACCTGACAAACCATGCCATAAATTCTGGCAATGCTCTGTTCAGTTTACAATCATTATTGTTTAGCAATCGATAATTGACTCTTTGTGCTAGTAAAAATAAGACTGACGCATTTTGTTAATTCTTTAATCTTTGCCTCAATATTAGATAGACATTTGCTGCTGGTGAATGTTTATTAGCCTGTTCCCATGTTGATTCTACAAAAACACGCCTCGTTTTACTATTTTCAAAAGGAATAAATGTTGGGGGAATGGCAATATCCCATCACCGATTATAAAAGTGTTTAACTTGAGCTGTGATTTTTGCCAAATTTAAAAACAGTGCTAGAGCAAGCCTGTATTGTCAGCTTAATCTAGTATTTTCCCAACTGATTTATGTCATTTCCAGCACAAAATATATATAGCACTGTTGCAGGAACACTGATGAGTGCGTAAGCTGTGTCAGTTTGTCTGGTTTGTATTTGAAACAGATTCAGTATGGAAGGATGTCCCCAAAGGCGGTTCTCAGGATTTCAAGTGCCAAGCTGGTCTGCAAGCTTTGAAAGAGAAACTCTGATTCCTCGTGAGACCCTCAGGCTCTGTTGCCCAGGCAGGATAAGCAGAAGAGACATCATATGTCTTAAATGTTTTGCATGGGAGCTTTGATCAAAAAACGGGACCATCTTTTATCCAGAGGAGATGTCTGATAAAAACAGAAGAGTGTCTGATAAATGCAGAGGTGATGCCGGTTCTGTCTGTTATCATTGTCTTTCTTCAAAACAAAACTTTTCAGGGTGATGTGGAGTCACAGTTAAAGCTCTGATTCTGGAACTGAGAGGCTGCAGGTTCCATCTCCTCAAGCAACGAATGAGAAGTAGGTTGACTCTAACCGTGGATAGTCACAACTGATATGTGAAAGTGGTGGGTTAGGCAGGACTGAGCAACTTAACCAGGAGTGATCCGGCTAACCATCACCCTGTTTACTGGTTTAGTAGTTTGCAATATGAATATCAATAGCAATATGAATTATTACTATATAAATATTTATAAAATATATATTGCTTTTGAAGGAGAGATATTGCTGCCATATTTTAGTTATGTATTTGGCCATTTTTATGCATTTATTCAGCTTGTCATGGTAATAATTCAGGGTTTAGCACATATGTTTTTCCATATGTAGTTGTAATATTAATCGGTTTTAATCATTTTGTGTTCATTTTGTAATGGTTAATGTCTGATGTAAATCAGGGACCTGGGGGCAGTTGGGAACCGTACTAAATGACTTTTTACAAACGAAGACAAACATATAAGCAGATTGTTAAAGAAAAGATTGACCTTTTCGGTTTAACAAATTGGAAAAAGTGCTATTAAGATTTCTGGAGATATGTGTGTGTCCTTTAGTGTATTATTCTTTAGTTCGCTCGTCAGAAACTGCTAGATTTAGATGGTCTGGATCTTCGACAAAAAGCCTAAAGCCTTCTAAACATTATTACCTGAATTATTTCTGAAAGAGCAGAAATAATTACCCTTCTTCTTTGATTGCTGGAGGGATTTCGAGGTCCGAGATCCAAAACTAATGTATGCGACGTCTAAAGCAGTTATTCTGTCCTTTGAATCAATTATAACAGCTATCTCCATACTGAATATTTTAATTTCTTCACCGGAAGTTAATGGATTGCTTTTATACAGTAAGTGCAAAAGTGCATTCAGAGACTGCCACTCCATTAGTAGCATGCATGCTTGGCCATTTCCACTAACTGCTGACATTGTGTATGAATCAAAAGGCTTTGTATCAAAGAAGATTTTTTTTCTGTTGTTGAGGTTAACAGTGCAGCACAGTTTCCAGAAACCTTTGGAGGGGAAAATCACTCGTCTGAAACCACAAACAAGAGACTTAAGTGAGACAAAAGCGGTTTAGAGGTTTTTCTGGCAAGCTATTACCCAGCTAACACTTAGGTTGTCAGAACGTTACCCTAACATTTCCATTAGGTCACAGTTAAAAAAAATCTAGGAATGTTTTTAATTGTTTCTTTTTTGTATAAACACTAATGCTTGGTTGTAAGAACATTGTATTTCTGTTACGTTTTAAAACGTTCCTCTAGCTACTTGTGTGTTTGATATAAGATATATAACGTTACAGAAGTTCTACTAACGTTGCTGCAACAACGGTTTTGGTAATGTTGAGTGCACATTCAGAGAACGATAGACAACATTTTGAGAACATTCTCTGTTAGCTGGGTATTCCCAGGGTAAGCTGCACACGCAGAGCTGGATGGTTAGTGTTTTTGAAGCCTGCGGCAGCTGAAGGTTTCTCAGGTCACCAGCGTGCTACTAAATCATGGTCCCATCTCTGCCACCTTCTGGCCTTGTGGAACCTCTCAGAAGTGGCTCTCTTAATTTGAAATCATCCCTCAAAAGTCAGCGAGCCTGGCGGTGTAGCATATAAGGATGTGGGATTTGTGCAGGGAGAAGACAAAAACCATGCGTACGTGTTCGTCTGCCAGCGAGTGCATTTTAATGTGTTTGTGTGCGTTTCTGCACGCAGAGCGTTGAGAACGTGTGGGTTGACCAACCTCCACCAAACCTACAGCATCACAATGGCTTTTTTCACCCACGACGGAACTCAAACAGTTTTTCCCCTACAGTCACGCTTGTGGTGAACAATTACACAACCATAACCTGCCTCTTTAATTTCAGGTTTTCAAGACGCATTGGTCTGTCGAGGATGTTAAATTGTCTTTGGTTTTCTGTTGAAGGCAGGGCTGAAGAGCTGGTGATTAGAAACCTTAGGAGAATAAAGCAAACGTTCCTTTGGCAGAATCAGCTTTTCGGGGGAACTTGCGGTGGCTTTGTTTAGATAAGAAAAGGTTTGTAAATGTAGGAAGAGAAAGGGGATAAGCAGCTAGCTAAGAATACTGAATGGATGAGCAAACTAGCCTTTTGAAATTTGAAGCAACATAATGGTAGTAAAGAAAAATACTGCACTAAGCAACATTAACCTGAAAGACATGCCATTGAAAAGGGCAACGATTGCTATTTTGGGTTTGGCGCTTTCTGTGAATAGTCCCATAATGTTTTTAACCTGTTATCTATTCTGTCATATTCTGTTTTTTTAAATAAATGTATAAATCAGAACTTATTAAAATATTTTTTTCTTTTCAGTGTTGCTGAAACAGTCAGGCTTTTACAATGAGTGTTCCTAAATAGCTCAATTGTTAGCACACTAACACTAGTAGCGCTAGCAGCAAAGGTTGTGGGTTCGATTACGAGGCAACACACACATTTATAAAAAGTACAATGATTTGGATAAACATTCTCTGAAGGCCAAGTACCTTTTTCCACATTGTTGAAAGCGAACAAAAATAACTTTTTATAGAGTCATGCGCTCTGTTTTGAACCCGGTTCCAGGAAATCTGAAATACTGTAGAAGTACTGTAAATGCTGGCAGTATCGCAAGATGACAATAGCAGGGGCTTTATTCTGAAAAGTGTACCCTGCAATCTGCCAACCTGACATCTGACAGCTATCTCGCCAGTTTATTCTGGCAGGGTCATAATTGAAACGGCTCCTTTGCAATTAAGACCTTACAAAAACCCAAGCGGAGCAACTTCAGCTCTAATGAATATACAGCTGTCTGCCGTGATTATATGAGCGCTGAGAGATAATTAATCTTGCTTGCTGTCTCCCTGTCTATTATTCTGCACTCATATGTTACCAGACCTCTTTCATTTATCCATGACATGAAAAGCAAGTTATGGCTGCTGATAGCTGAACATGTGAGTTGACAACTCGTGGCTTATCGCAGATATTCCATCATTTTTCCCCTTTAATTCTTCTACTAAATGTTGTGTGTTTTGAGGGCATTGTGCATGTTTTTAAGGCTGTGAAGGAAATCATTGTTTTGCTTGTCTAGTATTTTAAAAACAGAAGATTATGTTTTGGAGAAGTTCGTTTTGCTCCACCAAAATATTGTAGCTGGTGAGATAAAATAACTGTAAGGCGCATGTTTTACACTACGGCGTTTATTCCATGTTAGTAAATAATTGGATACAAAGTTTCAATTTTAGGTTAAATATTTTTAGTTGTGTGTGAAATTTTAAGTAGTTTGTAATTTAACACAAATGAGTGACTTTAATTCCCAATATCACAGTGTGCTGGTCCGATTGACCAATCAGAATGCAGTATTCCAGCAGTACAACAAGCCTCATTAATATTCATGATCTAAGTCATGTCTGACACAGATGATGCACTGAGCTACTGACGAAAATAAAGCTTTCAAAGACAACAGAAGCCTCATCTATATCTCATCATAACAGAAAAATCATTTTATATTCATAGATGTGATGGCAATGGTTCAAGCGCAATTATCAGGTGTTTATGAAAATTGCTGGAGTCATATTTCTGGAAAGTTTTAGTTTCAAACTCTTAACTGGTATCTCACATGAGTGTAACCATGCCAATAAGGTATTTAAAACCTTGTGAATGTTATAATGTCCCACACACACCCCTTATTTGAAGTTCACGCAATTGAATATGTGACCATCCATATCTTGCATCTAATAGACAGATCACAGCTCAGATTCCTAACTACAGAGTTACACTAGCGTTCGACTCAATTACTTTCTCTGTAAATTAAATGCTAATTTACAAGTTTAATCAGTGTTCAGGAAATTGCTTTGGTGTAGAATAATACTGTTTGTACTTTGCCATCTGCATTAATCTGTCTGAAGAAACATCCACTTTTAATTCAGATTTCTTTGTTTTCTTTTGGCTTGAAAGTCATTGTTTCCTTTTTTAACATTCAGGCGGTTAAAATGAAACCTCTGGTGTTTATCTTAGCAAGCTGCAGTAATTAACATTATGTGTAAAATATTGCATTCATCTCATCGAATCAGTTTATCATACCAAAGTAAACGTTAAAATTACACACTGAAATGTATTAATATGAACATTCACTGCATGGAATATGCAAATATATGCTAAATTCTTACATAAGCCTTACAGTGCTGTTTGCAGTTAGTCATTTACTAGGAAAAAGCATGTTGGTCAGCAAAAACACTGTTTACTCCGGTTTCATTTTTATCTGTGCTCTGAATAGTTTTGTTTATTGGTTAAAGAATTTGTGCCAAAATTACTGTAGCGTTGCACAGCGTGAAAACGTGAATAGCTGTTTCTGTTTACATAGTTAGCTGCTCTTTATTATTTACATCTGTTTTTGCAGAAAAGACGTACAGTGTTTTTTTGGGTCACGAGCCATCAGTTGAGAATCTGTTCTGAAGAGTTTCTCTGTAAATTATACAGATCCCCTTCAACAGCTGTTTTGCTCAATTTGGTTCTAATTAACTTCCAAAGATGTACCAACAAGACACTTGAATCAAACATATTTTATCTCAGAAAAACTCATTTGTGTTTGACTCTGAGGTTAAATACAGCCTGGGGCACGAACAGTTAAAATGGGTTTGTTTACATCAAATATTGAACTCTCATTACACCTACTACAAACTGGAGAAAAATACATTTTATCATTTACGAGTGCTGCTTTCTGCACACTTAACAAACACATCACTATTATTGTCTTTCTAGGTAGGATTGTAACTATTTCTGTGAACGGTGATGTAACGTTGAAGTAACAAGTTTCTATGTTGGTTGACAAAACGCCTGAAGAATCTATATTTTATTTTTCTTGTAGCACAGCTACTTTTGCCACTTTATTTTCCTGTCTGTGTGAAATATAATGATTTGTTTACCAATATCATGACTTTATTTTCTTGTGAATTGCATTAATTGTATTTTTTTTTAATTTTACTAAAGCTAGCTTACAGTTTGTATTTTGCACTTTAATCTCTCAACAAAAGCGCAGTTGTGATGCAATTTAACATTGCACATGTTAAATTGCATTGTACAGTTCTGTAAAAATGTAATTTTTCTTTTCTGCTGTCCCTCAGATCAAGAGAGGATCGGAAAAGACTCATCCTACGAGCAAGAAGGAAAAGTGATGTTTGTGATTGATGCTGTATACGCGATGGCTCATGCACTCCACAACATGCACAAAGACCTCTGCCCTGGCAAGGTGGGACTCTGTTCAAAAATGGACCCCGTTGACGGGACTCTTCTGCTAAAATACATCCGCAATGTCAAGATACCAGGTAAGTCGTTGCCAGAGTTACTGCTCTCATTTGTACTTTTAATGGACCTACAGAACCAGAACACGGCAAACAGCTGTTTATGGGTGCTTAGGAAAAGGGATTTTTTACACAATTAGCCTTTTGACAAAGAATTAAGGTTTTGTCACTATGACATAACAATTTGAAAACAAGACTCTCACCGAAGGCATTTTTGAACGTTGTCCAAAACCCTGTTTTATAGCCCCACCCCGGCCATGAATCGTCAACAGAGGGTTTTACAAAGATTAGCTGCAGGAACGGATTAGAGTTGAGAAACAAACAGAAAGCCTGGAGGTGCCAAACCCTGGTCACCATAAGTGTTCAGATATGTGCTTGGCAGACCCAAGCTAAGGTTCCTCATGAGCCATGCATGTGTTAATTAAAGCAGTTTGCATTGGGCTCATAACACCCTTTGGACATGTTCTCATGGACTGTCAATGGCAGTGACTAATTAATTTACTGCATATCCACTTTTATTCCCGGCTGAAGATGATGTGGCCTGGTGTAGGAAATTAATACAACGTGACTTTTGGGGAAATGATTATTTTTAGGTAAATTGATCTGTCACATGGCTCTGTGTCCTTAATGAATCGTTAGTGGGTTTGATCAGATCATTTTAAACTGTACCAACTCTTCTTTGGTAAACCTCTCCTTTCTGCAAATGTTCTGACATGTTTCACAAAGCAGGCAGGTCTAATTGAATTAATGAGGAGCCTGACAATTACAACAGGAGTTGAATGTTGCTTTTTAATGAGACGCGGTTGATGGGCAGTCTTCAGGGAGCGGTTAAAACTGATGTTTTAATGATTTATGCCAAAGATTATAGAATTAACAAGATGCTGCACTTCTGTTACTATGAATGGGGGAGTGCAGAGCTCAATATGGCCACTCGAGCGAAGAAAGCCCCGCCTGCTAGTAGAAAGAGCCAATCGCTAAACGGTAACATTCTCTGAGGGAGTGGCTTGAATTGTTTTTAAAACACTATTTGAGCTTAAGAAACTATTTTTGGTCAAATTCAGGCTATAGTTGGTTGGAAATATTGTTTGTGACTTTAGTCAAATCTGAATGCAGTGATTGGATGAACATTTTGTGGTCCAGTAGATGCATAAATACATTTAGAGCACTTAGTGATTGCTATCAGGATGTGAAGAGACTTTTATCCACCACAGAAATGTTTCTGGGAATGATAATCTGTCTTGTCTGTAAGAAACTGTTTACTGTTTAATTACTGTTCACTTGCTTTTCTGATTCGGCCATATAACCAAATTAGCAAAATACAGCATTTTTACTAGCACTCTCAGATTTTGGACTCTGTGTCAGGCTGTGATTATACTGATTGTATCTGAGAGTTCAATTTTACAAGCATATCTTACACTCAACTCTTAGACTCTTGCATCATAAGACACCAGTTTAGCTAGTATCACTGTACACCTACAGCACAAAGCTTGTTTACGGGAAACCTGCATTTTTTACAGTATAGAGCGCCACCACCCAATAAACAGATATTCTGATAATCATGATGGCATTCAAAATGCAATCAGTTTGCAGCGCACGCGGCGCCGGTGATTGAAGTGGCCGCGGCGGCCGTTAGCGGCAGATGAGCTGTGATCTACAGTTTGGCAGTGATTCACAAACCAGCTTTTGCTACATAACCACAGGCTGTGATGAGAGGAACGTGTTTGAAACAGTTTTGCCTACACGCAGCAGGTCTCAAATCTTGTAAAACTCATAGCGCCCTGCCGTCTGTTTTCAGCGTTTTTCCTCACGTAACCCAGCGTTTGAGTTTGAGTGAGGTTGGTTAGAGACTTCAATAGCCTGGGATTGTAGGAGGCGACCCATCACTTCTCCGTCTGTAGCTATCACACTCGTGCAGAGTGTTTTTTCTTTGTAAGCCTGCAGCGTGTGATGGCCTTTAAACTCCTAGCTTTGCTTCTGGAAGTTCAGACCGCTGGTTTTCAGCACATCATCTTTTGAAACATCAATTACGTCCGTGCTGTCGGGCTCTGAGCTGCGACTGACGGGCGCTACGTACCTGCGAACGCTTTAATGTTGGACTTAATTAAATTTTCCACGTAATTAAGATGAATTTACAAGCTTTAACTCACTGTACTCAAGCTACTCTCTGAAGATGTGTGCGTTTTTATTCTTTGTATTAATGCGTCTGGCTGAATTTAATGGACGGGTAATAGAAAATGTAAAGGGTCAGTTACTTTAAAATGGCATGTGTTTCTGTCCTCCGCGTCTGCAGGTAGCTCAGTTACGCATTATAATTAAATTTTGTTAAAAAGTCATAAAGAAACTTATCTAGCAGACCTGCGGCCCACGTGTAATCCAATATAGAAGACAATTAGAAAAAAATGTCTGGCATTTTAAAGCGCTAATGCATGATGTGTTGAGCATCAGGTAGTTTTTGCAGTCCAACATTTCTGCAGCGCAACGGCTGCAGCGCAACGGCTGCAGTGCAACACGTTTGTGGAACATAAAGGCAGTAAAGGCTGAACATGTGTGTGTAGATTGAGTTTTAATATATTCTATAGAACAAGAAACTTCTCATTGTAATGCAGGAAGCGTGAGGTGGCACTGAATATTACGTTTGGAGTAGAATCTCCAGGCTGAGTGCTAAGTCTTCTCTCTGGAGGTGGAAGTCTACCTGTGTTTCCTCCTGATCCCATTGTTTGAAATGCGGCAGAGTGTCTCATCAAATGAACTTCAGAGGGGAACTCTCAGGCCTTTGATGCAGTGGAGTACACTCACAGCTCTAATAAGGATGTATGTCTGGGGACGTTCTCTGTTCGGGAGCATCATTCCTGCAGGCCGAGCTCCACACTGTGATAAAGAACAGCAACACAACAGCACCGCGTGCCATTGTTTATTTTGTGGTTTATTTGTCGTGGTAAATGCTTTAAATAATAATAATCATAAGTAGTAATGGGGCAGCTAACCATATTGATAAGAACATTGGTAAGAATGTTTTAAAAAAATAATATTTTTTACAACATTATTTTAAGTCACGTCAATTTTTGTATGGGCTTCTTTAACATTCTTTAGTTCTGTAACATTTTTAAAATGTTCTAATGCAACTTAGAAGTAACAATTTTAATAATCCGATAAATAATTAAAAGAAACATTAACATTACTGCTAAAATTTTTGATAACTGAGAACTTTCAGAGAATGTTCAACTTCAAATTTTTGTCATTAACGTTATGTTCTGTATATAAAAACTGAACTTCCTGTTAGCTGGACATATGGTTGAGATAATGGCTAAAGCTAATTGATGTAAGTATGTAACCGTGTTCCTGTGGATGACTGCCATTAGCTCCCAGAAATGAGTGATTATATAACTTCTTTCATTTTTTCATTCGCATCCTTTTGTTTTAGATTTTTTCTTGATATGCCGCTAATCCTTTACATCTCTGCATGTTGCATGGTGCTTCTGTATCAAGCGTGGCTATAAAATTCATAATTCTTTAATCCACAGCAGTTGACTCATCATAGTTTGAAATAAGCCTCTTTCAGCTTCTAAAGCAGCACAAAGAAAACTGGATATTCATCAACAAAAATCCACCGTTGCTTGTAATCAGCCTCAGATCTCTGTGAGAACGTATTTATTTTCATTTTTTGGTGTCTTGGAATAGATATAACCCAACCACAAGTGAGAAATAAACAATTTCTGGTGCTGTTGTTCAGTAGACGCAGCTGCATGGGGTCTGGGGAATTTGCTTGGACATAGTCAGGTGCTCGGAATACAGATAGCTTAGCAGAACTTTAAAGCTGGAGACAGCAGGGTTTTCCACAGAATAAGGCAAGTAATCTAAAATGCATCATGGGACGCTGCTCCATTGTTATCCTGTCCGGCGTGTCTGCCTCCCTCTGTAAGCTATTGCTCTCGCCAAACAGAAATTGCACTCAATGTACTTGAGGTTAGATATCGGCTGAGGGAATTTCAACTTGCGTAAATGAAACTAAATAAAAATGGTCACGCCTTTCATTCTAAGCAGCGATAATGCAGTATTTTCTATTTCAGATATAAATCAGGGTCTTTTTGCCTCTTTGGAAGCGAAGCTCATTGTTATATTACAAATAAGTGGTATTAAAAAGCTTATTGCTGTTCAGTGTAGTATAGATATAGGATTAAATAATCCCCAAAGCAATATATTTCACAAACCAAATTCGCCAGCGTGCACAGTTGTATTAAATTCACTGTTTGTGCCCTTACTGCAGCAAAATATTGTGCTTTCTCAGCTCGCCATCAACCTTAGACGAGTTTTGTTTACAGATGTTTGATTCTGACCTGAATGTGCCGACACACAGGTGTTTGCTCATTACTGTGAGGGCTGGAACCAGGAATCTCTGACATTCATGGAAAGCTGTCTGTTAGCATTCAAACACTCTCAACGAATGATGCTCAACAGTGATTTGCTGTATGATCTTATTGAATAATGGACTTTCAAATCCAAAGGCTGTTTTTTGAACCAATCACCCGAGCCATAAATGTCATGTGACTGATTGCTGTATATTCAATCACATACTGATTGAAAAAAATCCTACAAACAGTGGATGCTAGTGAAATATATACTGTAATTATATCTCTTCGATTACTTGATGTTGTTGTACATATTTTTCATGTCATTCATTTCATTTCTGTTTGTCTTTTCAGGAATAGGTGGCAATCCAGTGCAGTTCAATGAGAATGGCGACGCCCCCGGCCGCTACGACATCTACCAGTATCAGATAAAAAACAAAACGGCTGAATATAAAATCATCGGTCACTGGACTGACCAACTGTACCTAAACGTAAGCACTTATATTATATTGATGTATTTATTATATTTAATTATATTTAAGCATGAATATGAATATAAGGGAAACATTTTAAGTTGCATGATTTATGTTGATGTCAAAATGTTTTATGTTTCTGAAAAAGATAAGTTATGAACTAGAGTTTTAAATGAGCCAGTGGATGAGAAAACAACTCTTTTAAGCTTTTAAACATTGTTTTTAGTGACAGAATAGCAGTTTTAAGATGCGTTTTTTGTGTCTCGCAGACGCGTACGATGCAGTGGCCTGGTGGAGAAAAACAAGTCCCCACCTCCATCTGCAGTCTGCCCTGCAAACCGGGATGGCGCAAGAAAATCGTTAAAGGCATTTTCTGCTGCTGGCACTGTGAACGCTGCGATGGCTACCAGTACCAGGCTGACCTCTACACCTGCAAAATGTGTCGCTTTGATCTGAGGCCCAACAAGAACCACACGGGCTGTCAGCCCATTCCTATCGTGAAGCTGGAGTGGAGCTCACCCTGGGCGGTCATACCGGTTCTGATCGCTATTCTGGGCATCATAGCGACTCTTTTCGTGGTCGTCACCTTCATCCGCTACAACGACACGCCGATCGTCAAGGCGTCGGGGCGGGAACTCAGCTATGTCCTGCTCACGGGCATCTTTTTGTGTTATGCTACAACATTTCTGATGATCTCCACCCCGGACGTGGGCATCTGCTCGCTGCGTCGGATTTTCCTGGGGCTCGGAATGAGCATTAGCTACGCGGCGCTGCTCACCAAAACCAATCGGATTTATCGTATTTTCGATCAGGGGAAAATGACGATCAGCGCTCCTCGATTCATCAGTCCGGCCTCGCAGCTCATCATCACCTTCAGCCTGATCTCAGTTCAGCTTCTGGGAGTATGCATCTGGTTTTTGGTGGACCCGTCCCAAGCGCTCATCGACTACGAGGACCAACGCACGGCGGATCCCGAGATGGCGCGTGGAGTTCTAAAGTGCGACATATCGGATTTGTCGCTCATCTGCCTGCTGGGATACAGCATGCTACTGATGGTGACGTGCACGGTGTATGCCATCAAGACGCGAGGGGTGCCCGAAACCTTCAACGAGGCCAAGCCCATCGGCTTCACCATGTACACCACCTGCATCATTTGGCTTGCTTTCATCCCAATCTTCTTCGGGACGTCTCAGTCCACAGAAAAGGTAAGACAAGATGGTCGAACGTATCCTCACGATGCACGTATCAAATGTTTTAAAGTAATGACATCGTTTACAGCTTCCTACAAAACGTGACGTTCAGCACGGTCCATTTTCAGCACAAAACAGACCAGCAGGAACAAATCGACTATGTTCATTTGGATTTCAGATCAAACGGGGCGGCGAAACAGTTTATTTCAAAGAGAAATTGAGAGTCATGATGTCTAGTGCGCTGCTGAGAAGAATTCACGTGGTTTCCCTAGAATATTGAAAAGGACGTGTACGATTGGGAAAAACAAAGGCTCTCTCTTTTGCCCATCCAGCACTGTGCTCTGAAAGATAAAAGAGACTTTGAAAATAGAAAAGAGATGGAGCGTTAGCTTTTTGTAGATGATGTAATCAATCGACAAGCCCTGACTCGCTTGGAATACCAAACTAATATAGAAAAAGCGCTAGTCTTAGTTTGTCAGGTCTGAATTATGTATGTGCCTCCCTTCCTGTTGACTGTATTGCTCATTTCAATTAGAAAACCTGGGACTCTGTTTCTGAGGTTTAAGATAAGAGGTTTCTCCTGCCTCAATTTGAGTTTTATTTAATTAGCGTCTCCCTTAGCAAAGCCTTGAACACGCAATTTCAGCTATTCAAGTATTGTTGTACTTGTTGGTAGGAATCCATTATTGCTTTAAACTCAGTTTCCCACTGTGTTTTTTAGCTGGAGTTTGAATGGCTCATTTAGATGACTTTAATTGTATGTTACGCTAGACTATGTTCTGCCTACACCAATCGTAAAGAAACAAATAACTGTATTCTGCTGATCGGAGAGATGTAATCCATGCGTCATCTGATCTCTCCCTCTGTGTTTAGCTATAGCCACCTGTTTTTTCTATGCAATCAACAATCAAAACGTAGCTGATCTGCCTGTTTCTGTGATGTACAAAGCAAAATGAGCTGCTTTTAGTGTGATTGTCAATGTAATGTGTTCATTGTGCACAATTAATTATAAAAACGTCAGCACTAACAAACAATACGTTGATTTCCAAAGCCGTCTGTTGTCTGTTAAGTACGTTCGTCTGCTGCAATTATTTAATTGTTTTGCATGATCATCATTTGGTTGCTTTTCTCAGCAAATATTGATGCATGCAATTCATTAGCGAATCAGAATGTTTTGTAATTATTCAATTAAAACTTTGCGTCAAATGACGACCGTCTTTTTTATAGCAATTAGCGCAGCGCTGAAAATAAAGCCGTTGCCGTGTGCAACAAACGGTGCATTTGCAGGGAAATTAACATATCAAAACAGGAGCACCTCACGATCATCCAGACTGGCAAACACAATAAACCTGGCGAGACTGAGCTGACATGTCTTTTTAGAGCAATTAAATGGCTCACTTCCTCCTGGCCTGTGATTTACCTTATCTTCCTGCTCTTCACTTGTCATATGTTCACGGCAGTCGCCTCATCTGCATGCAGACTCCATCAGTTGTTTGTCATCTTATGTCAAAGTGAATAATGAATGTCTTTTGGAGGCTTTTTGGATCATTTGAATGTGGGCAGCTGGTCTGATCCCTGCAGAGTTTGATCGGTCTGTCAGATGATTAATCGGAGGTCATCTTATTGTGGTTTAACCAAAGCTTCTCTAAATGAGCAATTCTGGCAGGTGGGTCTCATTGTGGTCTAAACGCATCGGATGCTTCCTTCCTGCTTTTCAAAGGGAACGGGATGGATTTTTGATTGCTTTGTTGGATAAATTTGAAAGAAAGTACGGCATTGACCACTGAAAGAATATTTTTTCTGTGTGTAGTAAAATGTAGTCTCAAAAGAAGACGCTTGGTATTTTGTCGCCTTTAATAATGAAAGCATAAATTATGATACATAAAATATCAAAAGCAATAAATGAATACAATTAAGCTGCTTCATCTATCATTAACATTGTGAGTGCTCTCAGTGAGTACATTTCAGCATGAAAAATAGACGTTCTTGTAAAACGATTATTTAAACATTATTTACCCTTGTGTTGTTTCTTTTTTGTGTTTAAAGGTCAGTTTTGAAGAGTGTATCTTAACATGGCAATAGCAACAAGCCAACCAAGGTCACAGGTTCAAGTCACAGGGAACATGCAAACTGTTAAAACGCAAATTAAATGACTGTAGATCATCTGCACTCCGTACAACTGGCGTGTTTGTTTGCACAATTTATGATGTTTGGTTTATCGTTTGTGCAACGCAAGGAGGGAGAACTCTCACTAGCAAATCTGCAGACGGTTTTTGTAATGCTGGACATTAGCGAAAAACCTCCTTGAAAATTTGCAGGTTTAGAGGCAGCCTGATAATGTCTGAGCAAACACAGACTGCTGTTTGAATGCATCACCACCCACTAAAACTGGAAGCTATCATTACAGCACCATCATGTCATTAGGGTCCACACACAGGGTTTCCCTCCTTTGTGCTGTTGACAGAGTAATCACTGTCTCTATTCAGAGAGGTCAACATCTCTTGGTTACATGCAGGTTGTGCGTCACTGGTGTGACAGGTGTGGTTGTAGGAGGTGCCGACCTCTCTTCAAACATCATGGTCCTTGAAATTTTTTGTGTTGAACTTCCTCAGCCGTTCTGTGGGGAGAAACAAATAATATATTTTTTTAATTGTGTATTTTAATATTAATTGTATATTGTTTTATTATAGTACATAATTTTATAAAATAATAAACATATTTTTGTCATTAAAGCTGCAATCCATTATTTGTTTGGTTACAAATAAACAAAAATCAGTTACTGAGCAGGTTCATGGCAGATTCGGTTTCAAGGCAGATCAGCGTTCACACACAATCTACTTTCTTTGCTCCAGTTCACACTGGTAAATTTAGAAGGATGATTTATAATCCTGGCTGTCAGGTTACCTGGGAAAACGTTTGTAAAGTAACCTGCCATTTAATGTTTCGAACAAAGATGGCGCTACAAAGTCCAAAGTTAGAGCTTTGAGTGATTTAGTTTAGTAAAAATCCAAAATTTTTTGGCCAAATAATATATTTTTTCTCCTAATTGTAGGCTGTTTGCAGTTGCTAGGCAACTTGGCACATTAATACAGACTGTGCTTTTCCAGGTGTGCGTTTGTAGTCATTTAAACTGCTTTTGAACAACAATTTTCATCTAGTCAGAATTCAGGGTCACAGCTAGGCTTATGCGTTTTATAACCAGAAT
>JBAJNP010004202.1:0-34746 GCA_036877545.1 Yasuhikotakia modesta | reverse complement strand
GAGAAGAGAACTGTCTGAGGACTTGAGAACCAAAGTTGTGGAAAAATATCAACAGTCTCAAGTCCATCTCCAAAGATCTAGATTTGCCTTTGTCCACAGTGCGCAACATTATCAAGACGTTTGCAACCCATGGCACTGTAGCTAATTTCCCTGGCCGTGGTTGGAAAAGAAAAATTGATGAAAGGTTGCAATGAAGGATAGTCCGGATGGTGGATAAACAGCCCCAAACAACTTCCAAAGAAATTCAAGCTGTCCTGCAGGCTCAGGGTGCATCAGTGTCAGCGCAAAGTATCCGTCGGCGTTTAAATGAAGTTAAGCGCTATGGTAGGACACAGAGACATAAGAAAGCGCGACTACAGTTTGCCAAAATGCACTTGAGTAAGCCAAAATCCTTCTGGGAAAACGTCTTATGACAGATGAGACCAAGATAGAGTTATTTGGTAAAGCACATCATTCTACTGTTTACCGAAAACGGAATGAAGCCTACAAAGAAAAGAACACAGTACCTACAGTTAAATATGGTGGAGGTTCAAAGATGTTTTGGGGTTGTTTTGCTGCCTCTGGCACTGGGTGCCTTGACTGTGTGCAAGGCATCATGAAATCTGAGGATTTCCAAAAGATTTTGGGTCGCAATGTAGGGCCCAGTGTCAGAAAGCTGGGTTTGTGTCTGAGATCCTGTCTTCCAGCAGGACAATGACCCCAAACATACTTCAAAAAGCACCCAGACATGGATGGCAACAAAGCGCTGGAGAGTTCTGAAGTGGCCAGCAATGAGTCCAGATCTAAATCCTATTGAACACCTGTGGAGAGATCTTAAAATTGCTGTTGGGAAAAGGCACCCTTCCAATATGAGAGACTTGGAGCAGTTGATGGTTATTGATGGTTATAGGAAGCGACTGATTTCAGTTATTTTTTCCAAAGGGTGTGCATCCAAATATTAATTTAAGGGTGCCAATAATTTTGTTCAGCCCATTTTTGGGGTTTTGTGTGCCATTATGTCAAATGTGCTTTTTTCCTCCCTTTTTTGTTTTGTTCCAATTCACACAAATGAAATAAACATGTATATAGCAAAACAAGTGTTAATGCAATACTTTTGATTTTCTGAAGAAATTTCAGGGATGCCAACAATTTTGGCCATGACTGCATAATGTCCTGCACTATATAATGACCAAACCTGTTGTCTAGTTTGCTAATAAAATCAGCAAATTTGTGATATGTTTAATAGGTAATGTTTCCTTGCTCTTATCAAGTTAAACTGCCTCAAGGTAATGTAACACAATATAGAAACATTTTTATTAGTGCCCTTAAACTTCTGGACCCCATTGTACAATAATATGTGTTTTTCTGTTTTCAGTTCAATAACAAGTATTATTTTTAGATCCATTAGACAAATTCTGATTTTAAAGAGGAAAATTCAGAAGTGTCAAAGGTCAGACTCTGACAGCAGGTGGGTCTTCATTTCTGAGTTTAGTCTTAATGTTATTGTTATTGCCATTTTTACTGACTGTTGTGTAACAGTGCTTTTTATTCTCTTCTGAGTGATAGGGAGAAACAGTTGAGTCACAAAGATTCACTCCAGAAGAAGATCAGAGGGGAAGTGTTTAGTGTCCTGGGCAGCCTGGCAGACCTCAGCAATGCCATTCACTGGATGCCACCTGGATTTCTGTGGGCTGGACGCTTTCCTCCTTGGCTGGTGGGACTGATGGGAACAACCTCCTCTCTGATTGGCCTTCTGCAGACGGGCTCCAGTGAGGAAGGAGTGTGTTCATGACTGTTTATGGGTTGTGTTTAAACATAAATAAGTGCTAATTCCAAATTTATTAATACTTTGTCATTAATAACTGACTGCAGGTTACTGAGGCAAATCAACCCAGACTGCAAGAGGCAGTGTAATTTAATGTGCAATTTATACATGATAGCTGAGAGATCAGTTTATATCACTTATATAGCTGAGAAATCGTTTTATATCAGTATTGTTAAATTATACTCCGCTAAATAATGATGAGAACTAAAATGTTGTATTTAATTGTATGTAGATTAATGCCTTAGTGAAATATTATTCTTGGTGAAAAATAATTTAAATAATGTAAATATGAAGTGTAATTGCAAAATAAAATGTGTTTTTTACAATCGTTCTAGATGCGATTCACATCTTGCACAATTTGCAACAACATTATATAAGCTAGCATGTTGAATGATGAATGAAGAGGCGATAGATTAGTCATGTCTTGTGCGCATGCGCAGTGTAAATGTTCCGAAGTACGTTGAAGTTTGCGGTGCGGTACGATAACAGTGACAACAAAATAAAATTCTTTGATTTTTACTAAATGATATTAGTTAAGCGAAATGACTCGCAAAACAGCCATCAATTGACTGCCTCTGAACTCCAGCCGTTTGAATGACAAGAAAGTATTCGTGTCATCTTGACACATGAATGATTATTAAAGAATATTTAGATCGACGGTAAGCAGAAAGAATAACACATTTAAATTAAGATCAGATGTTGTACAGATTATCTGTAGTGAATGTGTGTGTTTTACAGCATCTGTTCACTTAACAAAATCTGATTTTTCCTGCTCGCTCAATATTTGCATACTTGAATAAATACCATCCACGTAGTATGTCAACACAGATGATCAGCGTATGTGTGTACAAGTTTAACTGTACTTATATTTGATATATTATGTGAAACGTGTCAAAAACTAAGTTATGAGGAAATCTGAAGTGGTTGTCACTGAGGTTTTAATGGCAGGGTTACAGTATAGTATTTTAGCATAACGTAAGAGTCTCTGTTTCCCCCTAGTCGGGGCTAAAGTGTAAGGGTGACAGCGTTTTCTCTGTAGTTGCCCCCAGACTCCGGAATGATTTGCCTTCTACTAGTTTTTTCTTTATCTGTTTTAAGGTCTAATTTAAAACTCCTTTGTTTGTTTAGAAACTTATTTGTAAAATGTGGGAAAAATAAGGGTATGTCCAAACTTTTCCTTTGTAGTGTACACTAGCCTATGTTTTGCCTATGTCATCAGTTTATAATCATAATTCATTTATTTTTTACATAGGGCAGAACATCTCTGGAGGATTAATGGATTTTAAGAGACTTTAAATGTTCTTACTTAAGAAAATCTAAAAATTGTTGGCTGAGGTGTACTCTGACTGTTCCAATACCAATGGCAGAGCAGGATTTTCTCAATGATGGAAGTTTGGTGTCTGAACAGAGTTCTACATTGGCCAATCACGATCCCTCAAACACTCAGTTCATAGCTTCAGCTGTGGGGACACCTAGGGCTCCTGATGGTTCTGATCTTGTAGTGGAGTCAATATTTTTAGCTAACCCTCCTGAATCCACAGTTTTCCCTAGTGAAAATCTACAGGGCCCCGAGTTGGAGGATCTAGATTCCTATAACCTGATTGCGCCTCCACCATTGGACTGGAGGTCCGAGTCTTCCAGTGAGGCAGGTTCAGTTGGAGAACTTGAAAGCTTTTCTGTAGGAGAATTTGAGGTACCTGGATGTTTCAAGAGAGATTTGAGTGATGACACAATACCTACTGTATGTGATTATGGAGCTCAGAACTTCACTGTGGCTTCCGACAAAACAGAAGAGCTTCCTGCTCAAGAAATGTCCAAGACAAAGCCTAAAAGGATTGTTTCTCAAAAGCAAGCAGAACAGCAAGAAGACAAAGAGAAGCAGGTGGAGGAGATAAAAGTGAAGAATGAAGAAACCATGAAAGAGAAAATGGTAGAGAAAATTAGGAAACGTGATCTTGACCATACCCACATTCAAAGCCTGCTTACTCAGCTCCATCTTTTCCATCCATCAACACCAATCAGTAGTCCAGCCAACTGCAATGATGATGAAGCAGCCAATTATGGTGCTTCAAATCACTCCAATACTTTAGTGGAAGCCGCCACCCTATCTGGGCAGAGGATTGAGCTTAATGCTCAATTAGCAACCACAGATGAAGACAGGAGCACTCCTAGAGGAGCAGCCCTGCTCTTTTCAAAGGAGTACCAGAGAGATCTCCTGCAGCTTTTGGAGGACCCAGACCCTGAAGAACCAAGAGCTATTCCTCATCTAGTTCACATGCCCCTGCTGACCCCAAGTGCAGAACTTCAGTCAGGGCTGAGACGGCAGAGCAGCGATGCAGATGAGATGATCTCCATGTCTCACAGCGAGGATATCTGGCACAGACACCTGCAAGATGAGCTGCTGGTCTCAGGAATTGCGGAGGAGGGTCAGTGGGTGGCATCAGAACAGTTGACTCCCGATCAGCCTGTAGGGGAGAGCAATGATCTGGTGAGAGGCTGATGGTGACTGTTTTTATGAATGATAGAATCATCAGGCTTTGCTTATGTCACAGGTTTTGTTTCTTTTTTTGTTTGTAACAGGGTATTGAGGCACAGCCTGCGTTTAAGAACGGTATGTGGCTCACTGCAGAATTCTTTCAGTTTCATAGATCTTGTGATGCAAATGATTGATAATGTAATTTTGTTGGTGTTGTCTGAAGTGCCTGGTCCTTGTGACCCTGAAGATCTCCTGGATGGAGTGGTGTTTGGAGCGAAATATCTTGGTTCTACACAGCTGCAGTCAGAGAAGAATCCCTCCACCAATGCCCGCATGGCCCAAGCACAGGAGGCCATGGACCGCATCAAGGTTGAAGAATTTTAAAACAAAAAAGCACATTTTGTCATATACTTACCCTCATGTCATTCTAAGCCTGTATGACCTTTTACATTTTGTGAAGACTGTCCAGTCAATGAGAATAGAAAAAATTTAAAAAAGGAACAAAACAATAACAAAGGAACAGCCTTAAAGTAACATGAGGTGGAGTTAATGACAGAATATTCTAAATTTTGGTTGGAGTTAATCTTTTGAGCAGGCAGTATCATTAAATGTGCTGATCAGAATGGTTGTGTTGGATATTTGTGCATCTAACACTCAGGCACCTGAGGGAGAGTCGCAGCCTATGACCGAGGTGGATCTGTTCATTTCCACACAGAGAATCAAAGTTCTGAGCGCAGACACACAGGTCATGTACAACAGGATGCCTGTCAATGTTTCTGATGCTGTCAGTGTTCTCATGTGTGGCTGATTTTTCCTGTTTTCCCTGATGGTTCCAGGAGGCCATGATGGACCACGCTCTGCAGATGATTTCATACATTGCAGACATTGGGAACATTGTGGTTTTGATGGCCCACAGGAAGCCAGCTGGCCGCAAGACAGCAGATCCAACTGGCAGCTCTACAGAACCACAGAAGAAGTGCTGGATGATCTGTCATGTGTTTTTATCAGAGGATGTAAGTGAAGCTTTTCGTATTTTAAGTACTGCAGACATTTTTGGTTCCTTGTTAGGGTTGTTTATTAGTAAATTGTTAAATTAGTAAAGGACAATATTATGTTCTGTGTAGTTTATAATCATTTGTGTCAGGCTCAGGTCATCGCGCAGGCTATTGGTCAGGCGTTTGGTGTTGCGTATCAGCAGTTTCTGTATGCTAATGGAATTAAAGCCAGTGACCTGCGACCGGGCGAGTACAGCGACTACCTTGGCACTCAGGAGCTGTATAATGGAGACCTTGACCACTTTTCACGTTCTGAAAACATCAGAGAGGTATGGCTGCTTTTCTTCTCTACGGATGTGTGCCAAAACTGCTTTTATTTTACTATAACTTACTAGCAAAATTATCATTAACCGCAACTAATATTGATTGCAGTGAAAAAGAGTTAAACAGTAAACCCAAAAATATCAAGTTTGAGATAAGTCCTGTTTTTACATCTGTTTTTTCTTTAGGTGTGCATATCAAAGAAGCCAGGGGAGATTTTAGGTGTAGCAATTGTGGAGTCTGGCTGGGGATCCATCTTGCCGACAGTTGTTGTCGCCAACCTGTTACATGGTGGTCCTGCTGAGCGCTCTGGCGAGCTGAGCATCGGGGATCGCATTATGTCCGTTAATGGCACTAGTCTGGTGGGACTCCCCATCACTACCTGTCAAAGCATCATACGAGTAAGATGAATACAACACTCAAAGTAAAACCATAGTTTAAATTCCTGACTGCTCTGCATCTCACATGTCCTCTCTGTCCATCTTTTATTCTTTTCAGGACCTAAAGGGTCTCTCCATTGTAAAGCTGAGCATCGTCCACTGTCCACCTGTCACCATAGCGATTATTAAGCGTCCAGACCCCAAGTATCAGCTGGGATTCAGTGTGGAGGATGGGATTGTAAGCAGCAGTTTACAACCCTAGAAAAACATTTTGAGGAAATCGTATTAAGTGTGTAATATTTAGTTGTCTGTATATAAAATTTTCTCATATAATGTGACCTCCATCACAGATTTGCAGTTTAATGCGGGGGGGAATCGCTGAGCGGGGTGGCATTCGAGTTGGACATCGCATCATTGAGATCAACGGGCAGAGCGTTGTAGCTACGGCCCATGAAAAGATCATCCACATTTTGTCCAATGCTGTAGGAGAGGTGAGATAAATTCTTAGACCCATAGCACATTGTTGACACTGTACACAAATCTGATTTCACATCAGATTGTCTGACTGTCTACAGTTTTTTTTGTAAGCAATGAAATCAGACCAATCAGACAGTATAAACAGTGTCTGTTGTATTTTGCATTAGTTAAAAATAAATTTAGCCTCTCTTCATATTTAAACTCCTACCCCATTCACTATTTCCTGAAAGCGAATTGTGAAATAATTTACCAGATGTGAAAAAGAAAACTAAATAAAGTTACATCTAAGAACACTAAACACATAAACATGTCTTAGAAACTTAAAATTCAGTAAATAACTAATGCATTTCATAAATAAAATCAGCATTTTCTCTCATTTCTAACAGATTCATCTGAAGACTATGCCAACATCAACATATCGTCTTCTGACTGGACTAGATCAGCCTGTGTTCCTTTAAGAGGCTGCTCCTCTCAGGTTCTCATCGTCACTTACAGCTTCTAATAAAGAACATATTTCAATATTTAAAAGAAACACTATGGTGCTGGACATGTTTAAAAGAGAATCAGATTATGGACCTCCATTTTAAAACTGTTTAGTGACTGAAATGCATATCTAATTATGTAAGTGCTGGTTTGTAACATGTATTTGTGTGTAATAATGCTGCCAAGCCGAGGTGCCTAAAGAAAAGTCTTGTGTTTGGATGACTATGCATTACAATCCACGGCTAGGCTAAACATCATAAATGCAAATTAAGCTTCTTGCACTTGTGCAATATTGCCGTATGACTTTGTTTAGCTTTTTTAAACATGTACATGTTCTTCACAGAGCTTAAGGTTTAGTGCCCTGATCATCCCAGGGTTTGCTTTTGTTCAGCTATATAGAGAGGTATATTTTAATAACTACTGTATTGGATGTTTATTAAAAATACATAAAGGCATTTTCTATTGTCTCTTGTTTATTTATTAAGAACTGCACAGTACCATGAACACTTTCAAGAAGTTTTAAGATTTGTTTTTCTAAAATCATTAATGTATTGAGTCTTCCATAGCTCATTTACAGACTTTTCATTTGTATACTTTATATATGTTTTTGCACATATTATTAAACCTTATGTTATAGAAAGACAGTAAAAATGACAATGTAATAAAAATCACATTATAATAATTAGAGTTGGAATTTAACTGTGCTTAATGATTACAAAAATAATTTGGGGGTGAAGTATACAACCCAAAACGGGCGGGTGCTATAAGAACATAAACCATGTAATTTCTGATCTCTGTTTGGGTCCGATCTCTCTGTTCAGAGGGGTGTTCTGGTTAGCCATGGAAACCAGACTGCTCTAATGAAGAAGCTTAAGGATTTTTGTCCTATTGTAAACCAATAGGAAACAAAAATCACAAATTAAATTCTTTACTGATAGCTTTAGGATCTTCCGATTCCCTATACAATGAAATAATAATAATAAATGTAGATTTTTGTCTAAAACATTTCTTTTTGACCTCAGTAATTTTAATTAGAGAGATTTAAATACAAACTCAAATCTCCCTCTTTTAGACAAAGTTTGACTCTCACGCCTTTTTATTTTCTGGAGGTTTGAAGAGATAAAAAACATTTAYAGGCTCATGTAATAATTAAAATCCCAGAGTTTCCAGACTGTTGTTTTTCTTACACTTACATTACATCCTGCTGGTCATTATTATCATTATTCAAAACATCCCATAATCCTCTTTGCTGTATGATATTTTAAATAGCGCGTGCAAGGCACTGAATGTGCTCCTGCTATGCAAATCCAACACAAAATATGTTTCCTTAACCTATTAACAGGATTACATGTTTAAATAGCACCTATTTTACTTTTTAATGCTGTTTGTGAGAATAGTTACAATGCAAACTTGTAACAACATGAGAATCTCCCAATGAGCCAATGAAAGCTTCTTGTACTCCTTGAAGTCAAACACCAGCCTCCTCTCATAGTGTAGATCACAATTTTATAATCCATCTGTAAACGCCTTTACTTTTAGTTGATAATTGTCAGGGTTTCAGGGAAGGAGGACCCAATAGCAGAGACCTTAGGACATGAATTTATTGACAACACATGATACATGAGGGTAGTGAGGTGCACAGGCGAGACAACAACAGGAACACAGCAAACAAAGACAACTTGAAGACCACTGGATCAAACAGGCATCAGAGGGTAGAGTACAGGGTCAGCAGAGAGATCAGCAAAACTAGGCAGATGGAGAGGCCCGAGCAAGCCAAGACCAGATGATTGTTAGACTGCAGACTCTGGAACAAACCAGGTGCCATGAGATGTGTTAGACTGCAGACTCAGGAACAGACCAGGTGCCATGAATGGGGATCCAGTGGGCAGGAACACTAACACCACAAGACAAGACTCCACAAGAACAAGTTAGATAAAATTAAACAGGGTCATTACCAAAAACACAAAAAAAGGCCAAAAGGGAACAACACAAAAACACCAGACCAAACAGGGACTAGACTGGGGAAAAGCCAAAAGGAACAAGACAAGGGCAAAGACCAGACTAATGCACAAGACAAGAGGGAAGACTCAGCCACATCCACAGAAACAGTGAGGGTAGAAAAACAGCACGAACCAACACAGACAAGCGGGGACGGAAACTACAAATAGAGAAAGACACAGGAGGAATAGGTGAGGGCAATTAATTAAGGAATCAAAGGCTAACAAGAAGATGAGGAAAGGCGGAAATGAGGAGGAGCTAAAACAAAAGCACATGGCAAACAATAACAAGGTCATGTGACCAAAAAGGTCCAAACAGTGTCAAGGCAGAACCCTGACAGATAATAGTTTGAAACTGAAGCCTGGCTTTTATCATTATTATCACCATGAGAAAGGTTCAAAACTGTTCAAACTGACAAGGCTTAGTGACTTAGTTCTGGAGAATGCTGCCATTTCATTATTTTGCTTAATGAAAGTCTCATTTTGTTTGTGTTCATCTCGGGGTGGTAGTAGCAGGAAGAGAAATGCAATTCTCTTGAGTCTTTACCTCACTGTTAAAGGCATAGATTCTTTCTCTGAGCTGCAGGGACTGCATACGTATGCATACGTAACACTAACGCTATCGGCATTTTGCATTATCTTTGTGCACACACACACCGCACGCCGTTTACGTTAAACATAAATAACGTTTATCAAAAAAGCAAACACTGTGAGCTATCATCTTTCCCAACTACCGGAGTTAAGTTAGTTTTTTTCTAGCTGCTGTGACGTATATTGGTTAAATCCGGAACCTAGACAAAAAAATAATAAATAAATACAAAACAAACATGTGTGAAATACCCTTACAACTAATAAAATACAAATTATAAAAATAAACGAAAATGCATAAAAAAGACAAATACAGTCACACACACATACGTTCCCATAGCGCGCATTTGAGGCAGCAGTACCGACACATGTATATTATGCATATTATTCAGAATAGTTAAATAATAAATAATTGTATAACATGATCAGTTGCACTGTATGTTTATCACGCTATCACACTAGCCTTTTATTTAAACTAAAAACACCTTTTCTAAAAATGCTGGCGTTTTGAGTGGCCTTTGAATATCATGTGATGCCGTCGGGTTTTTGCGACTGTAGTATTGTACTGTACGTTCATGTATGTTGTATATTAATTTTACTTCTAGTGTTTTTTGTTTATTTTATTAAGTATTGTTACGAACATTTTCACACAAGTTCAAAACTAAATTTGATTGGCCGATATTTGTGAAACGTCTGCATGACGTCAACAGGTCTCCGTGGTACGTGAGAGCGGAAATAGCAGCAAGTAGATTTGGCGATTTATTGGACATAGCTACTTTTAACATAGTTTAATAATATTACACTAAATATTACACTAAACATTGTTACATAATGGGACTAGTAAAAAGTCAGTTTCAACAGTCTTTGGCTATTAGCCATTGCGGATAACGACAGTTCTGGACCTCTTTTTTCCTAAATCTCTTTTGTTTCTTCCGTTGTCTTGCTTGTATTTGTGAAGCCTGTGAGATGGTTGTGTTAAACAGCAATAATAATGACCAGCAGGATGTAATGTAAGTGTAATTTGTAGCGTGTAGCCGGTAGTTTACTGTCTGATTTGTCTCTGCGCTTACACGTCAGTTGTTTAGCTAAATTGCTATGACGGTATATAAACCAACTGTAAAGTTATAACTGAACTAGTTAACGAAACATACCTGTCAAACAGAAACAATAATACCTGTCAAACAGAAACACCCACATATTAGTTTTAGCTTATATTTAGTCTAAATATTTTCCCTAATGTCTTATTCACTTTTTTATTGTTTTTTTCTCTGTGACCAAAGGCACCTGCTTCATGCAAACAACAAACAGAAATATAGTCGGTCACAGGACATTTATCTATTAAGATAAAGTGAAAATCTGCATATATTGTGTCGAAGTTGTCACGTATTTTTACAGTAACTCCAACCCGAGGCCAGAACTGTAAGTAAATGCTCTGTAGGCCTAAGTATCAGTTCAGAGCAGATTCGTGGTTCTGTAGCTTCACTACAATAATGTAATGGCGTTTTAACACATTGTATATAAGGCTCATGTGACACATTCTGAGCTGTATTTATTTATTACCTGGCCATTGTCTATATCTGTAACAATGGAATAAATCCTCTGGGAAGGCTGTTTGTTAAATTGTTGTTTCATTTTCAGCCTGACTGAGCCACGCTGCTCATCTTTGCCCAGTTTTCCCTCAAAACGTGTTTCCCCTGCCAAAAAAAAGCAGTTTTTCATAAACCAGGCCATTCGTAACTCTGATCTCACCCCGAGAGCCAAGGGCAGGAAGAGTTTGAGACGACAGGAAAACAGTGAGTGCTCGCTTTTATATTTCAAAGCCTCAAACCACAATGTAGTTCATCATATTTTTTCCTCCCTTTTTAGTCGAGGTTTTGCGAGGTTTTGAAAACAAGTTTCATTTAATTATTATACAAACAAGTCCACAAGCTTATTTAAATATATTTGCATAGCTCGTTTTCTGGACAATCTTTTGGAGTGTGAGGAGTGCTCTAAAGAGGACAACGAAGGCCATGAAACAGCTGCACCCACAATCTTCACTGAGGCCTGCACCAATGGAAATTATGTTGAGGTAAACCATGTTTGTTTACCTGCTTTTAGGTTGAGCTTATTTGGACATTTCTAAATCTCCCTCTTTCGTGTCCTTCAGTACTGGAGTGATTTTATGAATCGTTCTGGGGAAGAGCAAGAGCGACTGTTGGCTCGGCTCGAAGATGCAGCACAGAGGAGCCACTCCACCAAGAGCCATAAATACCAAAGAGAGGGTCTGAAACCATTATAAATATCCCAGACCCACATTCACTTTACCTCTTATAAAACAGAATTTGTTTTGTTGTTTACTTAGCTGAGATAAGTCCTATGCATGCAACACTTACTGACTTGACTTTTTAGACAACATGACAACATTTATTTCTAAAATGTTTAGCATTGTTATTAAAATTTAAAGAGCTGACTCCGCTTGTGAAACTGTAGTTGTGAGTAGTAGAATGTATTTTAACATTGAAGATTTATACATTTCAAAAGTTCAAGTATTTGTGACTGAATATGACAGTACAGTAAATTGCGATGTCTTTCCCGTATCCTTCAAGCAGAAAGTCCTGCCTTCAGTGCTCGGGAATGTTTCCAGAGGATCGATCGAAGATTGCGTGTAACACTGAGACGCAAACAGATTCCCATGGTGATTTTGTTTTTTTATTTATTTTATTATTATTATCTTATAATAAGTAACGGTTTCTACATCTCCTGTCTTGTACTATCTCTGGTCTATCTAATGTCTGCTCATCTGTCTGCTCTGTTTAAGGGAGTGTTGGAGGGTCTGGAGTCTGATCTGCTGGGATTCTTTATGGCACATCCACATTCAATTTACATTACCAAACTTAGCAGCAGGTGCACAAATCCACCACATTTAGAATAATTTAAATAACCACCACAGACTAATTCAGATCACCACTAACATTCATGTAAATGCATGTTTAAGATGCTGCTTTAAAGAAATTAAAGAAAAACTTTAATGTTAGAGTGACGTTAGAACACCATGTTTTTCAGTCAGATATATTTGTGTTGCTATAGTTACGAGAGACTGCTGCTTCATGCTGTCTGCCAATATATGGATCTGAACTCTGCTAGTAAGTGATCATTATTTGAAGTGTAACACATTTGTTTAGACATTTGTTTAGACATTTGACATTACACTTAAAATGTAATTTGTTACAAGCTAGTTAGAAATGGGCAAAGTCTGTTTCACAATTACATAATGATTAGTTCAGTCTCCTTAACCAATTCCAATTCACAACATTCAAAGTTTATGGTTATTATTACACCATGGCTGTCTTGTATTTATGTTCACAACATGCCCTCTTCCCCAAAACCAGCTCTGTTAAGATGTTTCAGCAAGGCTTACGGCACAAAATAATGCTTTTTATTTGATTAAAAATGCACAGCCTAACTGTTTGGTTTTCCACAGGCTCTGATTGTAATGGTGCTCGGCAAACAGAGGTGGTCAACAAACAGGAAGCTTTTCTCCCTCCTCAGCCATTGCTGTCTGCCTACCTGGAGAAGCTGAACTGAATCACCTCAAACCCTGGTCAGAACCAGTGCTGTTCATCCAGCTAGAACCAACACCACTGCCTCTCTCATGGCCAGCAAAACTCAGCAGCAACATCAAACTTAAAGGTGCAAGAGGCCCTGCTCTGTACAAGAGACTAACTAGAGTTATATGCTCAGTCACATGGTCTGTTTCATCCTCTTTTTAAATCCATTTTCTGACGTTTTAAAGAACCTATTAGTAGTTGTTATTCTTACACCCATTTTTTATAAATTTTCTCTTTTACTCTCTTTATTMTGTTCTAGACAGATTTCTACATTTGCTGTCAGTGGTGTCTTTGTAGCTAATCGATTAAGAGGCAGAATCTGGTTTAATATTTGGGTTTAATATTAAAGGTGGGTTTAAAATTCAGGTGCATCTTTGCCACAAACATATAATTCAATCTCTCACAAGGGTGATGTTATCTAAATATGCACACGCATCAAGAAGACACATTTTGGAGGTCAGCAATTCACATGCATTTGTACAGACTTGATTTTCTGCTTATTTGAAAAAGTCTATCTCACCTGATATGAATTGTGCCCAGCACTCCACAGAGAACTTGAATTTTAGTACACAATATGTTTTTTCCGCTGTTACCTATCAGGCACTTCTACTTAATCTTCACCAACATGCACTTACAACTATGCCTTATGTGTCAAATGTTCATGTTTTATATTTAATATATTAAGCCTTTACATCAGGGCTGTTATGGTTTACATAAAGGGAAAATGTTTTATACTATCAATAGTCCTAAAAAACTTTATAACCAAAGTGTGTGTATAAATGTGTATTCTCAGGCATCAGTTTTTATGAATGTGGACATTAAACATTTGCATTACTTAAGGAGAATTTTTTTTGTGTAGAGTTTATAGGATAATATGAATGTTTTTTTGCCAGTAATTGTGTTTGATGCTGTTTATGCTTTGGTGGAAAATTCAGAGCATGAACATACACATTGTTAAACCTTCATTGTTTTTATTTCGGTACCCAAGACAAATACAATCAATGATTACAATCTTTAAATTAAGATTATAGTTACTGTGTGGTTGTAGTATGGATCTGTGTGCAAGTCATGTGTACCTAAACATGAAATAAATAATTTAATGCTTGATATTGCTTGATGGTGCTTCTCTTCAAAATGTGCGATTGCTTCATTATTGTAAAGAATAATTTACGTGTCTGCTATGGAATTATGAGAAAGGAGCATCTCTGGTTAATAGGCTTTTTGCTTAGCTCATTTTACTTAAACTACTGTTCCTTTCATTCAGTTACTGTAAATAAACTTTTACATGCTTTTGATGCTTAATTTGAACCCTGCGTAAATGAATAATAAATGATACATTTATTCAATTCTTCATGTCCTCCTACAAATCAGCTGATCATTCACTACTTTACTAGAAGTCAAACTGTCTTGTACAGCGCTATAATGGTCCAGCTGTTTCTTTTCTGCTGGGACTCCATTCAGGTCCTCGAGTTACTGCACCTACATGATAAAGGGTTTGGCTCACACATCTTACACCATCTAATGCATTAAACCTATAATTTACACCTTCATGCACACAAATTCCCTACAAGGTCAAAACTTCCTGTTGTCTGTTTAGGTCACAACTGTGTAGGTCAAAACATTGGTACCTAATGACCAATCAGACAAGCCAAACTACAATACTATGTATTGCTCTAGTTGTAACTGAGGTTGGCTTTTTTATTGAGGATGTTATGCACTTATGTAAATGATATCTGGTTTAAACAATAAGCATAGGACAATGAGAGTCTTAACAGTGCATAGATAATATGCATTATTGTTTTTGTTAATTTAATAGCCATTTGTTTAATAGTCCCCCTTTGATCAAGTACTATGGTGGTGTTATAGTACAATAAAGGTGTTACTCTGCATGGTAATGCTGAGTTACTGAATGGTGATATTATTTTTGCTGGTTCTTTCTAAAAAAAATAATAGTATTACTTTTTTGATACAGTAAACAGTTCTCTGTTCTCAAAATCAGCTTCTTGCCTCTCGGAATTAATAAAAATCTTGTTTATATTAAAAATTACATTAGTATAATTCTGGGTTTATGTTTTATTAGTCCTTCTAATCGTGCATTGAATACATTGCCACTTAGTCAAGGGTAAAATGTGTTTTTAGAAACCCTGTTAACCTAATTAATGGTTAAAATGTTGTTGTGTTAGCATTGTCTTTAATGGTGCGTGGTTTGATATTTTCTGGTAAAACGGCATTGATTCATTTTTGGACGTGGTGTGCCCAAATACATCTCGTTGGGTCCTGTAGGTATAATACCGCCTCTGCCCAGTAGATGGACACCGAACACTGCACAGAAACTTTTACACTTTAACTTCAACCTAACATGTCAGTTCTCAAAAATGGCCTGCACGTTTATTACATTTATAGCATGCTTTATATAGAATGTAAAAATTGACTTTGAATGTAAAAAAGTGATGTGTTTTTGCTGTGTATGAATTGCATCTTTAGTCAATGTAACACATGACAAACTAATGGTTACTGGGTGTTTATATATATGATAAATCTGTTAAAATAGTATTTTCAGCTTTAAGGGTCACCTAACGCTGTCTGAAAAGGTTTTAAACCCAAACTGAATTTGTTAATAAGCTTCTTTTTTGTGCAATAGTGCTGGTTGTTCATCAGTGATTTTCAAGGATATACAGTTCTGTGTATACGTTTGCACGAGCACACATTGGTAAACGTGAAAAAAGGGAAGGGCTTTTCGCAGGGAACGTCGCTGAATGTACACATTAATCATATAGCGTATGTACGTCTAGCCCACGCAGAAGACGGCCGACGAGGTCTAAATGGTCGTTCTGCTTCAATAAACCGACTTAAGAGATCAACAAAAACACAAAACCAGTAACAAAAGGTCCAGCACACGTTTTTGGTGTCAATTTATTTGTTAAACCCGGGGACCCTTCACCCCATTAGTGTTGAGTCATTTGTGGATGTTTCCTATAGAGTGGGGGAAGGCAGGCCTTATTGATTCAGAGGTTTGGAATTTGCATCTGATTGCTGTTTGTCAGCCAATGGTTTACCTCTGTGACCGCGGCACCGCCTCAGATTAGACGCACCATATGATATGATGTTACAACCAAATTAACCTCTATATCGAAATCAAATGAGAGGGAGGCAGGTACTTTACAGACAGCACGTGCCGTATGGTCGCTATACACTTTATACATTTGCGACTTTAAATCAGATATTAAACTCAGTGTGTTGCTTTCACGGGGAAACCGGGAATGATCTTTCCGCTTCCCGGGAAAAAAACTAAACGGAAGTTAAACTGGTAAGTGCAGTGAGTTTTTTCCTCTCCCTCTTTCTCTTTCTGCCCTCCGTCCACAATTTGATGTTTGTGTTATCTGGATGGGAAATAAAGCCGCGTTGTGGCTTACGAGTTTGTTTCCTTATTGATATTGTTTCAGTGTCCTCCAGTATTGTGTTTTCTGGCACTGGTTTGTTTAGTGATTGTTACGTTGTATCTATGTGCTGCAACAGTCAGTAGAGTAAATACTTAAAAACAGTAAAAATACAGTAGTGAGCAATCTGCCAACTGACACGCAATATATATATGCAAATGAGTGCGTGACTGTCTTGGTAGTAGATCAGCTTAATGGGTATAGTATAATTGATATATATTTATAAATGTGTGTGTATATATATATATATATATATATATATAATTTATGACAAATATATACACACACACACACACACACACATATATATATATATGTGAAATTGAAATGAAAATGAGAAAAACTTCCTTTACGTTTTTGAATATTAATGTATACCTCTAGAGCTTTCAGCGTATTTTAAGGAATGGCCACCTCTGAATCCCTATCCCTATAGAGCTACATAGGACACCCATGGGAAAGCATACCTCTGTAAAGACTCCTTTTAAAATGTAAGCTAAGACTGATTTGATTGTTTTCGCTTTCTTAATAAGCTCTTTAAATCAGCTTGGAACAGATTTCTTCTGTCTTTAAAGAGATAAATGTTCTACATAACAGAACATTTGATTTGTTTGTTAGACTACACGTGGCTTCATCACAGTTGAACCACAGCACTCATTTGAGAACAGTTGGTTTTAGCTTCTTACATTGCAGCAACAGCTGGGGAAAGTATCTGATTCACTAACCACTGACTGCCACAAATCTTAGTGTTTTTCAAGTTTTTTTCCCCACAAACGAATGATAAAAATGCATGCATTGTTTACATTTGTATTTACATATGTAAATCTAAGTTGCCATAGGCCTGTGCATGTAGCAGTTTGTAATTAATCTGCAGAACTTAGTCAGGAAGGATATATACATGAAAAAATGAGAAATGTGTGTTGGGTCTGTGCCATTATTTAGGTACTTAAAGATGAAAAAATGAGAGAAAGTGCAGATTATAGTTGTTTGTGTTATTGCTTACATTGTTTTTAGTAAAGTGTGAATTAATTAGCCCCAATTAATTTTAATTGGTAATACAATTACAAATAATAAATGATGCAGATTTTATAGTTTACTGTATAATAATGTGCATTGTAGATTGTCTGATGTCGTGCAGAACCTCATGTTAGAATGCCCTTTGCCCAGAGCGAGAGAGAGAAAGGGAGAGAGAATACCAGTGTATTAAAACAATTCATTGATAAGAATACAGATCAAAATTATTCCTGTACAGTAAGTTAACAGTTCATAGAGTTCTGTTTCATAGAGTGTTTTTGCATTCAGGAAATGACGTACACAAAGCAGTCAGATGGTGAGCTTGCTTTTGTAATAATGTGGTTCATTTTTTCAGTTGAAGCAGATCTACATTAGCAAACATAACAAACTGTAACTGTGGCTGCCCTGCAGACGTCTGTGATCGTAACGAGTCTGTCTGTAAGCAGATTTGCATGATGCGTGTGAGGATAGATTTGATATAGTTGCTGAAAAAACAACCAGGGGCTGTACCAGAAGAGGAACTTTAATACTTGCTCTGGGTCAAAAAACATGAAACCATAGATAGCACTGCTTCAATTTAGATTTTAATGTTGGTCATTTTAAGATTATCAGCAGTATACTATTGACAAAAGCATCCCATATGAGTGCCAGTTTCATAACAGCCAGCAGCCTTCACTCTGGATATTGTACAAATTTCTGTTAGTTTATATCTGCATATGTGTGTATGTATATCTCAGCATTATGTGAGCCATCAGCCACACCTGTTTCTTAGTATCAGTTTCGACCACTGAAAACCAGGTTGACTACTTGAAAATACTTAAGTGTGAAATTTAATAAATGTATTCCCTCTTGTTCCAGCTTTTTATGCAGAGATGGCTTGCAAGTCCTTTGTAGGTTGATTTTCTAAAAAATGTAAACTTTGTGCTGTTATCAAATTTTGCGGTTTGTTTGAGGCAAGCATCCTGGCTGCCCTGACATGGCAACATCTGACCAATGGCAAGAAGGGGAAAAAAATTGAGAATTCTGTATGGAAATAGTCATTATTTTGGCAATTTCATATGGTTACGCTAATGGCACAGAAATTGCGCAAAGACATCCAATCACATCAAACACCGTTGCGTGCACTATAGGTTCACAAAATGTCGACTAGCATAAGCAACGTTTAGTCCCACTGTTGTTTGTTTGTGTAATAAAACTTTGTGTGGGCTCTAAACCGATAAGACGTGAAGGAATGAGGCCCTGTATCCTGTCACACCTGTTTTGATGAAAATGAAACGACCGTATCAGTCATCATATTTGCAGGTTTTTAGGTTGGCAAACTCTGCTGCAAGCTGGCCAAACAGGTTTTAGCTTCACTCGTTTTCAGGTAGTGTTGAGTGGGATCAGACAGATTGTCACACGGTTTGAGCAGAGAACTGCTTTGTTTTTAGGTTAATCTATATGAACAGATCCAAATATGGCAGGTTTTGCAGGGAGATATTGGGCAACACTTCAGTGAAACTACCATTACAAGAATAAGCGAGGCATCAAAGAGGAAATTATAGTTCATTTTTATAGTTTTGTAAAGGTTCTAACAAACAAACAGACAAATGCTTAATTAAAATAGTTTGCCTGTTTTTAATTGTGCTGTATTAGACATGTCTATAAAAAGAGTTTATTGCTGACAGGATCACAGACTGAGACTTGAGAGGAGCTTGTATGGACTAAGTTAAATAGCTTGGCTCGTTTTCAGCTGTGCCTTTGCCAAAAGCCACATATTAAAGCGTTTTTGTGGCGTGCTGCCGTTTACCTCAAGCACCTGCCAAAAAAGCGATGATTTCACAGTTTGGGAACATGCCATGAGGAAATCCCGGCCAGCTGATGTTTGGTGTGCTGCTTGTATTTTGTTCAAGCAGCACTCACTTTCCATTTGTGAAATCTGGTTCCAGAACTCAGGCATGCTTGGAAGCTGTGGCTTGGAGCCACAGTTCCGTGGCTGGCCATTGTCTAATTTGGTTAACAAACAATTCTGCTGTTACCCAAGCCATAATAAGGTTGGCATTTTGCCCTCATAGCTACAAGCAAACAAAATAAGCAAACTTGATTGCTGAATTACAACATCAATCATTTACAGTCTTTTGTGGGATGTGCATTTATACAACTGTCACCGGCTGCACAGACTGGATTCCTCAAAGGTTAGAATACAATAGAATAGCAATACCAGCCACTCACTGCATCCAAGTCCTACAAGAATCAACCAACTTGTTCAGCCAGTTTTTTAAACAGAAAAATCAGTTTAATACTGTCGAGACGTTGCCCAAGAGCAGTCCTACCCTCAAATTCCAACATTTTTTTAACTGAGCACTGAAATCTGCTTGATGTTTGGTAGGAAAGGCTGAAAATTATCAGTACATGTTTTTCTCAACAAGCCTTTGTAGGCACAGGTCATAAAGAGTTAAAGAACAATTAAAGCATTCACACGAAGATTCTGGAATGCTGACAACGAATAAACACGGACAAATGTAGCTATAGAAAAGTGCATAGACATTTTACATTAGTTTCTGTCAGGACTGGTAGATTAATGGTTTTAAGTCTTTATGCTTGTGATTCTCAACTGGTAAATTAAATTCCAGCCTTTTCAATTCAATTGTAGTTCTTTTTTAGATAATTTTTAATCCTGGCTTTTGAAAATCTACACAATAAGAAACATTAATAAAAACAAAGTTTGCGTGTCTTTAAAGCACACGAAAATGACAATAAATCGTAATTACGTATTCAAACATATTATAATATTATTATTAATAATTATGGTCTCACTTTATAACATGTGCCCATAATTACTGTGTACTTGCAAAATAAATCAACCTATACAGTGTAACTGTTCCAGACATGCACGTTTTTTAAAAAATTTACTTGCATTAAAGTATTAATTATGTTGTTTAACACTGAACCCACCCCTAGCCCCACCCAGAGAAACATGTATGAGCACAATAACTACAATGTACTAAATACTTTTTCTCATATTAGTATACAGTGTTTAAATACACCTACTATACAGTTACCATAGTTATATATACCATAATTATATATAAACATGCTTAATGATAAAAATGCATTACTAAGGTTGCAGGATATAGTGAAAGTTTTACTAAAGTATTTGTTCAGTAAATAATAAGGTCATTCTACAAAAACACATTTTATTTATTACATACACAATTATTCAGAATATTGTTGGTTTGCTCTCAGACTGTAGTTACTACTGATCTTGTTTAACCCTTAATAATGGTCAAAGAAAGAAATGTTCTGCCGTTCACAGGTTAGTTCTGGTGTTAGTACACCCCGTTTTTCCACAGCATCAGAATAAATGAGCGGTTGTAGCATGTCTTTAAGACTTCCGCTGCCTGTGTTGTTGCATGTTGCTGTTTTGTCGTTACTATAGTGTGAAACAGGCAAAGTGGTTTGTCTGCATCCTATCGTTGTCTTTGAAGCTGTAAATTTAAGGTACGGGTTTTTGATGTCATATCCTGTTCTTAGAGTGAGCTACAAAGTACACGGGTCGTGTGTATTATACAAATAAAACTTGTTTAAAAGGAATAAATAGTATGTAGTTTGTCATTTATTGCTCCAGCTCTGCCCAATGGGCCACAATATCCTCAAAAATATGGCAGGTCAGGCACATTTGCATTAAATAATGTGTGTGCTGCTTTCGTTTTGAGCAAGGAAACATCATGTATGTTTAGGCCCACGCTTTTGTCCTTAGACATGCCATCGTCATGGGAACTGCTGTAGATACGGTGGTGAGGTTATGTGACTGGCTCACCTTCCCTGAAACTTTTCTTTGAATTCCTTGACACATATGAGAGCTGCTCAAGATTCAGAGCAGGAAACTCCCACCGTCATTTTACAAAAAGTGTTTTTCAAAATACCCACTTATACAAATAAATTAATTAACACAGGGCAGTGTTAATTATCATATAAATTATTATAGTTAAGTGTTAATTATTGCTACTTTGCTTTAATTCCATTTTGAAATTTTAAAAATTGTCAAAAGGAAATCACCTTTTCTGATGATCAGTTTAAATGTTTCTGATTAGTTCTGATCAGTGATTAATTCATAATTAGAAATTGGTGTATCCAGGGTTTGCCGTACTTTCTTGAATATTGAGCTTGTCATCTTGGGAACTTCCTATTGAACCCACACCCATCTGATTAAAATTCTGATCTGTCATAATAAATCTGATTTGTGTCAAAAAGTCTTTAGTACCCATGTGGAACATTGACGCATTTCTGATTTTTAATTACTAAACAAGGTGTTGGTTTCTACACATCAAATCAGAAATGCCTGTTAGCACTTCTTAGGTTTATATAATCCAAGACATGTCAAAGCTGGAATGAAAAATGTCACCAGACCAGCTTACATTCAGTAGATCACATTTACATATCATGGTTATGTATGTTTAGAACAGAATAAACTCTTTTGTTATTCTGAGCACTCACACGCAATGGGATTTGTTTTCTCTGCGCCATATGGCAGCAGAAAAAAGCATTATTCATTCTTCTATTAACAACTTGATTGTGATATATCAGGTTCCAGGCTGTGAGTGAATAATAGATATTGTGGACCTGTGGGTTCATTAGATTGAATGTGTGGTGTAAATGTGTGTATGTTTTGGACCCCTATGGTGAATCTGGATGATGGTCCATGTGAGGCTCATTATCAGTGTGGAATTAGACCCTTAGCATTCTCTTTATCTCCTCTGTGTTTGTTCATACTTCACAATCACCAGTTCTGCCCTCTTCTCAGTGGATTAACCCATAAACTCCCTGTAGTCTTATTGTCTGTCTGTCTAGAGAAACATTATCTAACCTGCTCCACAGCCAGAGGCCTCAAATGATATGGACAGATATGATGATTGAGTGATTACCTGATCTTCTGCTGTGAGAGAGAGGGGTGAATAGAGGGCTAATAAAATGCTGATATCTGTGATACAGGCTGATTTCAGTTAATTATGGTAGTTTTGCAGTGTCATAAGAAAAAGCTTATATATGATTGTGAGATCCAACTAATAATGTTGTACAATTCTAAATGTTTCCCTGAGTGCATTTCAATAACCCTTACTTTTCTATATGCACATTTCTTTCCCACCATTGAATTTGGGGTGAAACATAACATAGGCATGTTTTCATTTGAATTTAATATAGAGCAACCAACATTTTAAACACATTATGGTCAGAATTTTTAGTTTCACTTTGCCAACAAAGTAGCTCCAGAAATTAACAGAGTGAACATTTCAGTGAAAAATGCCAGTTATATGAAATATTAGTGATTTCCAATCGAATAATAAACCTGTACTAAGTGTTAAATAATTTCACATAAAATTTGGGAACAGAAACCCAGACCAAAGAAGATTGGGTTGCACTCGCACGCAATACAGTCTACACTGCAGGAAATGTGACATGATAAAACTAGAACACTCCTATTGTAATCACTGGTGCATTGCTGGCTGTACAGACTGTTTCATGCTGACTGTACATGAAAGGTTTACAGTGAATGGAGTAAGGCGGGTCTTGATTGATGGTAGATAGTAAAATGCAAATGTCTGGAAAAACAATGATTTCCACATAGGGATCAACACCAGTTCTTCATTACAGCACTGCTGCTGCTAAGATTGCTTACACACTTCCTAAATTAATGGTTCATAATGGTTCATTTTAATTTAAAATGATTGTCCTAATACTTCCAGCAGTTTATCAGAGTTCATGTAGTTCATCTTTTATTTCAGCTTAACAATAAGATTTTTATGGCTGCTCTGGTTGGGCCAGTAGTTCATATGTCCCTGCCAACATTTTATATCGGCTCAGTTTTTTTAACAACATACTTTGAATGTGTCAAACAAATTTTTTGTTTAAAGATTAAGATTGAAGATGAATGCGAATTGAAAAAAATGATTATACAGGTCTGCATGATGCATTGATGTATTCACAACTTTGTGCATGTTGAGGTTATTGATCTAGTTTCGCAATACATTCATGTCCTTCAAGTGTGACCGTGTGAAGTTATTTTAGCTTCTCTGATACTTCAGTAGTAATGGTAGTTGGTAATTCAATGTTGATTAATTTCTATAAGTTTGCTGTTTTCAAGCCCTGATCTGTGTTCTCACATGTCCGTCTCGGTTGGCTTTCTCTCTCTCCCTCCCTCCCTATCGCTCTCAGGTAGGGCCTGTGTGGGGGTCAGCCTCCCCCTCAGCTGTCTGGGTTTTGTCAGTGAGGTAGAAGACCAACCCCTCCTGATTTCTGATAAGCTCTGCCCCTCTGGATCAAGTTTATAGAAAGGGGTCCAGCCTGTCTTCAGCCGTGGGGGCAAGTGAAGGAGGCAGAATCCTAGTGCGTCCTGTTTCCCAGGCAATGAAGCTGCAGGCGGTGATGGAGAACCTGCACAGGCAGCAGAGAGCCAAACTGCTGATGGAGCAGGCGGGGCAGTCGCAGAGCCCTGCCCCCTCTGGGGAGGAGCTTAAAGTGAACCACGCCTCAGATACGGAGCAAGCTCAGATGGCAGCATTGGCAACCATGCGCGCAGTAGCTGCTGGACTTCAAAGGACTGACAGCCCCATGTCTGACCAGAGTAGTGGAGGAGAGGATGATGATGAAGATCAGGATGAAGAAGAGCAGTACAATAACATGATGGGGTCTGAGGAGGAAGAACAAATGTAAGTGGGCTACAACATGCAAATGAGTTGAACAAACATCAAACACAATAGCAACCACTTAGCAACACTATAGGGTTTTGGGAGGATGTGAGGGTAACTGCTAGGGCTGCAGCCTTTTTCAATTAATCGGATGACAATTTCTCACAATTTTTAATAAACATATTTTGTTTATTTTAAATTAAATTTACACACTGGGTGTTACAAATGTTAATTTCAAAGTAAAACTGTACATTGTTTCTTATATAAATAAACTATTTATATAGTTTATTTATATAAGTTATTATTATTTATAAACTATTTATATAGTTTCTCGAAGAGGTAGAACTACAAAATGCTAGATAATCACTGATTGAGTCACTGATCACGCTTTTAAATGCATTAAACGGCATGTCAGTGTTTCTTTAAGAAATTAAGAAAAACAACAACATATATTTATAAAGGTTCACATATACTTCAGATAAGTTGAATTCAAATGTGTTATTATCTGCTGTTTCTGTACACCTGCAGTTTTATGCTGCTTTTGTCTGCTTACAGTGTGCGTAGTTAATACAGCGGAAGTGATCTAGTTATTATAGTTGCACACTTTATGACAAGTTTGATAATGGCGTTTCGGCAAAAAGACGCTCTTTTAAAGTATGGCGGAGAATATATGCGCCGCAACAGCGGAGAAACACGCGCGACTCAGTTATTGTAGACTCAGACTCAGTTATTGACTCAGTCATTACAATAATTAGATGTTACCAACAATTACCAATCCATTACAATAACTAGATAGCTTCTGCTATATTAACTACACGCACTGTACTCAGACAAAAGCAGCATTAAACTGCAAACATACAGAAACCGCAGATGAAACTTACGGCTCTGATGTTTCTCTGTCATCAGTCACGCGCACATGCTTCCGCGGTGCGCGCGTCACTATCGCGTCACAGTAGCGACGCTTTACAAAGTTTGCGCGTTACAACTTTCCTCACAGAATGTAATGAAAGCGCTCTCGTGCATTAGAGGATTGAGTCGCGCGTGTTTCTCCGCTGTTGCTGCAAATATATTCTCCGCCATACTTTAAAAGAGCGTCTTTTTGCCGAAACGCTATTATCAAACTTGTGCGCAACTGCGCATGTCAACTAATCGATAATGAGATTCGTTGACAACGAATTTCATTATCGATTATCATCGATTAATTGTTTCAGCCCTAGTAACTGCATAGAAACACCCTAAAACTTGCTGATAACTATCAATTAAGTTTGTCTGCTTAGTAACTTTCCACCATCTTGTGTTTGTGTTTAGAAAGCAGAAGTGGGATGAAGATGATTTTGAGGGTGAGATGGAGGAAGACTATGATGATGATCTGGGTGATGAAGGGTTGCCGTCAGGCCGTGAGGCCATCACCCCAGGCAGAGGCATTCTTCTCTTACCCCACCACCATTTACACCCCCAGCCCCAGATGCTGAAGGCCCGAACTGGTTCGGAACCTGAAGCACGTGCGTTGGGTCACTCCGCTCATTCATCCCATGGGTCACTGCATGGGCAGGACCATGCAGACTGGACCTATGAGGAGCAGTTCAGACAGGTAGGCTTTCTGGGTAATTTTGATCTGAAACAATGTGCTCTTTATCTATGCTGTTATTTATTGCCTTTAGAGGGCACTAACTTTTATATAAATGCACCTGTAATCTGAGGAAGTATTACTGTTTAAAAATATTTGCAACATTTTGCAACAACTTGTAAGATGTTACTACCTAAAGACACTTATAGGGCCAAAACAACATTATTTCAAACAAATGTCTGCAAACAAGACAGTGTAGGAGATTTAGGCTAATAGTTATAAAAAGCAGATCTAAATCTGAGCCTCCTGTCTCTCAGCTACAGCCCAGCTCTTGGTAACACCATGTTCTTACCAAGAGCAACATGATAAAGTGTCAAGCCACATCTCATTTATGTAAGAGTGTGTTCACTACAGCCATTTAATTGCTGCAGCACTGTTGGTGTATGTAGGAGTTTCTCCTTAGCTGATGAAAAAAGTCATGATGGGTCTTGTATGTGACATTTCTGTGTTAAGTGTACACAAAGTACACAATACTGTACACAAAGACAAACAGCTTATAAATCCCTACGGCACAGGGACCACAATATGTATTTGCAATATGTAACAGTGCAAAACACAGTTTGAAGGCCAGTGTTTTTTTATTATAAAAATAAAGCATTCAGGTGTATGTATGAATAGTAGCAACAACTGAAGTTTTACTTAGTATGGCTTTGTTGGCAGGGTTTATGGCATTTGTTAAACAGAACCATATATCAAATACTTGCATTCCAAACATACATTTTGTATCAGATAGCTATATAGATTAGCTGTGGTTTATCCCTTGTAAGTGCAGGCTGTGGCTTGTTATGATGTTGCATACTTGTGACTTCAGATATGTTCAAGACATAATAACTAGTTATTTCTACGAAGTGGCAGGAGGCAAATACTGGATCCTGTGCAGCATATAGAGTGGATTGAACATTGAAACATCCTTAAATGAATCCTTCAGTTCAGGTTTGTTCCTGCAAAATAAGCCTATGAGGGGTCTCCCTCTAAAGCAGCTGTTTTAATGACGGCTAATGTTTGTCATCTTTATGCCGCTGTGTGTTTGTATGGGTAGCGTAACTGCAGGGCAAAAAACAAAAGCAAAACAACCCTTTTCCAGGAAACTTGAAACTATTTTTTTTTGGTGTTTAATAAGGTAGTTTAATAATAAGGTGTTTAATAAGGTAGTTTACTTCTGACAACTTAATTTACTTTTTTATGCATTGCTGCCACACCTAACTTATTAAAGAATATTTTAGCTTCTAATTAATAACTGTTGACATTAGCATGTCTGTATATCTATATTGGACATGCTGCAAAATGTAGGCCAGGCTGTAGTGTTCAAACACCACATGCAAAAATCTTTAAAAAACAAAAATTTTAAGTGTACAGAATTGCATGAAATAAGAGTTAATAAGGAAATAATGTGTGAAATCCATTTGTATGCATTCTTTTACTAAGTCCCCATTCAGTTGCAATTGCATGGAAGTGTAGTACATTTTTTCAAGTATGTCATTTTGTTTGTGTCATATGCATATGTACGTATAGATTTCCTGTTTGAATGTATTGCATGTTTGATAAGACTGTGGTGTACTGTGAACACGTTCATGTGATCATTGTGTGTTAAACATGTGATGAGGCGTTCACAGGTGTTTACCACTGTTGATTCACAGAAATTGAGTTACATTGAGTCTTCAGTTTGAAGCTGTATCTTTATATCAAGCCGTCGCCTGAAAAACGTGATTATTGTGGGCAGTTGCACAATCAAGACGTGCAGCACTCTGTACGTTGAGTGTTACACAATCATTGAGAGGCACTAAAATGGTTGTATAAGGTATACTTCAACACCCCCCCACACACCCCATAGCCCTTCACTTACAATAAAAACACCAAAACCAAATGCTACACCCACTCATAGAAACCTACAAATGTTTTTTTAGGCCACATACAAAGGTTGTACTTTAATTTCCTGTTGTCACATTGCAACGTCAAATTGCACAGTGTTTTGGAGAATGTGAGCAGTATGTTATGCAAGGAAAGGGTTAAGGCCCACTGGTTTATTTTGGGCAAGTGGGTGGGGGCCATGTGGAATGTGCCTGGGGGAAAGTGATAATCTGGACCCTCGCAGAAAACAAATGCAGAAGTTTTATAGAGTGCCACAGCTGGAGCAGTTCCAAAAACTGGCCTACTTTCATAAATAAAATTCATTTTATTTCAGTGGGAATTTGTATTAAATTTAAAGCAAACCTCCAAGTGTAGACCTGTCAAACATCTGTTCCTTTTTCAAAACTGTAAACTGAGAAAATAAATGCAAAGTTTACGTTTTATGCAGATTAATTTATTGTGTATTGAGGCATGCTGCCAACTGTCTTTGACAGCTATCTGTGCCTGCCATAAAGTTGAATTGAATAAAGAAACAGATTTATTTACTGGTATCAAAAATGATATGCCCTAATCATTTGTGCAATAAGGAAAGGGATTATTCGTTGTCTGTTACCATACATGTTTTTTTTTTGTTAGAATTCATTGGACGTGATATATTTTGCATTGTTCATTGTTATGAAAGATTTAATTAATCATTCAGTAAATGAGGCTAGTCAAATCTTGTGTCCGTTCAAAAATTCTTCTTTAATTAAGACATCTGCTTTCTCTAAGAGTTCAATCTTAAACTGAATTGCTGTCTTTTTAGTGTTTAGTTTAGGCAAGATTTTAGTAGTAGATACCGACACCAGTGAACTGTACACGTCTTAATTATTTCAGTACCACAGCAATTGTCTGTCTCCTTTTAATTTAATACTAACAATTTAAATATAGTAGTTTAGTAATTTAGTATTTGTAAATTAAACATGGCTTCCAAAGTAATTATTATTGACAAACAGTGTTTAAAACAAAGATCAAAGAACAAATTGCAACCAAAAGAGCAAGTATACTGTACAAAAAAAAATAATAGTGTTTGAGGTTTACCAAGTATAAAACTATATCAAATATTTAACTAAACATTATAAAATTGTAACATTTTACAAAAAACTTTTTAACAGTGTTAAAAACTACTTAATTATCAGCACAGTCTGTATTACATAAAGTTCCTTACAGCAGCTATCAGCTGGTCACCTGTTTACTAAACTTTACTGAACTGTATTTGATATTGTTGTTTTTCATCAGTATTGCTTTTGTGCTGAAGAACCAGTATTTTTTGTCCCTATACAGTTGTATATGCTATATATGCGTGTTTATGTACCCAGTGGTTTAATGTAACTTCCTCTTTTTTATCTTAACTTCCACAACAGTGCCCACTGTGAAATCAAACACTTTATAGATATTTGTGACTTTTCCATAAATCATTTGTTTTTAATTGTTTGACAAACAATTGTTGATATTTGTTTTTAATTGTTTCTACGAAACCAGTACCACTGAAAAGTAATTCTATATAGACACACTAATTTGCTTGTTTGGCAGCTGTATAACGCAGTTACTGTAAATACAATCTTCAGTTAGGCCCTGTTTACACCTAGCATTAGCAAGTGTCTCAGATGTTGCTGTTGTATGTGCTTGTAGTTGTGTTTTCTGGGGTGGGTCTCTGATTTTATCACTGTTTTACAATTTGTATTGTTTATTGTGAACAGCAAGTGAAACAGTGAATTTTGAATTTACTGTATAGTAATTCTGAAACTTCAGTGTGTGTCTGTATAAGAGGAACTTACTGCACTTGTTTCACTGCATACAGATCAAACATCCTGAAGATGTATATGTGCACTTTTACAGATTATTAGATCAGATATTTCTTTGCAATATGGTGTTTTACTGTTGTCCAGTGTGTATCTGGATGCATTACTGGTCAGCTGCATGTTTAAATACTTCTGAATGTGATTTAAGTGATTGGATCCCAAAGTGGTTTGGACCCTGTGTACACCAATATTTATTGGATTACTTAGCAGATCAATTCTTTGTGATCTTATTAAACATTACTGTGTTTTATCTTTGCTGTTTTCTATCATTTTATAATCCATCTGGTTAGTTTTGTTGCTCTATAATTCTTAGATTAAAATACTGCCAACTTTGTCGCATTGCTGATGATAACTGGATTGGAAGGTCTACTTTCATTTCTTGAATTCATAAAACTTACTGGATGTACTGTCATTAAGTATGAAGAAATTGTAAATATGAAGAAGAGAAATTTTTCCCCTTTTGCAGCTCTGTAAAGTGTTACACTCAATTCTCCAGCATAAACTTCCTGCAGTAAAGGAGAAGCAGAAGTGTCCTTTGATGGTCTGCTGTAAACCTGAGCAGCAGGGCAAATGGAGCCCAGATGGACAGTAAAGAAAACAGCTCATTAAATATTCATCACACCCTCTAGAGTCCATTGCCATTTAGTGGTTTTAACATTAAACATTGATTTGCGCACAGCAGATTGGGGGTGTGTGACCATTAAAGGCACAGCACTAAAGTGAAGCTGGACCGCTAATTTCCCTTTTTATACATTTATTATGAGCTTTGTTTCTTCAATGCAACCTGCTAATGGTTTGTAAGCAGCGTTTCAATACAAAACAATCATTTTTTTGTGTCATCACTTTGTGTTAAATGCAAAAATTTATTTATATGAATATACTGAAGATAATTTTTCATTATCTGGGGTATATTATCAATTTTGAATTGCAGTACAATTTTTTTAAAACTCTTAATTGTTTGTTTTTTTATAAATGTTGTTGATTTTTATTTGTTTCTCCAGGTTCTACTTTTCGCTTAAAATTTTTCGCACAAATGATGCGAAACACATTGTGTAATTTGCTTAATTTACAGATTTGTTTACAATGACCTGTTGTCACTCAGCAGCTTTATTTACTTCTGTCTCAGAAGTTAAATCAGGATTACATGGCATGTCAAAGACGAAATTACTGGGAATCAGCCAAAATGAATGTCAGTGTTTTTTTTTCTGATTATGTTTAATACAGATATTAATTAATCTTGTATTGAGGCATGCTTCCAGTGGTCTCCGACAGCTATCAGTTTCTGCCATAAACTTGGATAAAATAAAGAAACTGGTATCAACAGCACAGTGAGGGTTCACATTACTGTCCAAGTTGCGGTTTTACTTTGCCCTGATTTTATTTTTCATTGTTTCAATGTTTCAATGTAGTCAAATAATGAATTTTGAAAAAGCGTCTTCCAACTGATTTTTGTCACTATGCAAATCTCCCATGCAGTGCTGCCAGGTGCAAAGGGTTTTATCAACATATCTACTCAAAGTCAAGATCTCTGGAGTCAAGTCAGTTTACAAAACCATAAGTCTGTTCATGAAACCATTCATTCAACCGAACCACATAAACCCCATATAGGAGTCTGTATGTATCTGCCATTTGGGTTATTTGATTATTGAGTTGCAGCAAAATCTCCCTTTTAATGTTCACTGTTGTCATTTTTTTAATAGTTTAATTATCTGTTGATTTGTTGTTTCATCAACTGTATCAAACTGTTGATTTATCAACTGAATCACTGTATTTTAAGTTGTGTTACCACCAGTTTGTTACTGTAAATTCTTATCAATTCATCAATAATTTTTTATTGTCACTTGCTGTGATAGTTCAAACAATTATTTGTGATTCCAGGTTGCACTTTTTGCTTAAAGTCTTCCAATCTGCTAATATAAAGCATATCTGTGCCTCATTTGACTAATTTAAGTATTTGTTTTCACTGCAACCTATTATCACTTAGCCTGTTAATTCGCTTCAGCCTCAAAACATGAGGTCATTAAATTACTTAGACAGTAAACAGGCTAATGTACTGACAGACTGCATGAAAGTGATTTGTCCTCTTTATATAGATGTGACATCATGTTTCCGTATTAAGCTTCAGACAGACATATCCCTTAGGTATTCCGTCATTCAGGCTGTAAATTTCACAGATGGTTCACTTGTGTCCAAGCTGGAAAACTAGCATGCTGTGGATGGCGAGTGCTGTTATGTTGAGTAGTTCATAGCTGGATGTTGTCCAGGCATTGCTGATGTCAGGCAGAGGCTTGTAGACACCAGATTTCCCGAGACACACAGGAATGTAAACAAAGATGGCCGAAAAGCTTAGGCTAGGATCTCACATCTATAAGGAAGCACATATGTTTGTCCACTTTTTAATTGAAGATGGACAGACCACACTTGCCCCAAGAAGAGTTGTGAGACAAGAAGTTGGAAAACTCGGGGTGCAACAAATGACTGGAGCTGTAACAATATAAATGTAACATGACACAGAGGACTAGTTCCCTCTGACTTGCTCGTCTTTATATGTGTCAAAACAAGTGTCTCAAATGTAAATTTTTTTAAATAATTTGTGTCATCTATATAATTCCTAGCCTGGGCAGATTTGTACTTTTTTGTGACTTTCGTCTTGAGACGTCTTCATTGAATCGTGACATATAAAATGCAACACTGTGGTGTAAACAAGCAAGCAATGTGTTTTTTTTTCTAAATTTCAGAATAGTTAATTATGATCATGTATGATAATTGCTGGCCTTAAACCCGGATTTCTTAACACCAGACATGCTCAAATATGTGCTTAATTAGATTTTTTTTTTATTTTATAAAGTGTCAAATGTTTGCCAATGCACAACTTGGCTTGTGTGGGTTTTTTTCCAGACAGTGCATTGTGGTTGCTAAGGTGTTCTGAGTGCTATAGTGTGTTGGTAAATGGTTATCTAGGTGTTTGCTTGCATGTTGAAGTTAAAGGAACCCACCCCCATGTTTCTGATATTCTGGTCTGTAAATGCCTTACGTCCTCACTTCAGTATAAGTGTAAAGGGATTTTTTTTTACCCATTTTATTGTCTGGTTCTGATTACTGTCAGTAGTTTAACCAAAATGGTAATCGTTTATGCCCAAATGGTGCTGGGGTTGAGTTGCATTTAAAATGTGTACATAGCTGTGCATTCGGAACATTGAATCCCACTGTTTTCAGTATGAGGTTAATTTAATAAGCAAATTGAATGAGTCAGTTTCATGTTCAGAGTTTGACTTTCTTAATTTCATTTTATAGCCCGCAGGTGTTTCTGATAGGTGTGGTTTGGTTGGGGAGGGTGTGATTTTTTTTTTTTTTTTTTTTTTTTCCCCCATCAGTTTCTCTCAGTAATTCAGAAACCACAGTCCCTTCTGCTTCCATTGCAAACCCACTATTCAAATAAATGAGTACATTCAATAGGCTTCTTTATATGATACTGCGCTAATGTGTTTTCATGGTTACCGCCTCCTATTCGACCTCACTTGTTTCTGTCCCCTCCCCCCTCGCTGTCGTTTTGCCTGCCTCTTGAGGTGATTGGCAGGTGTGATGTGGTGCTGTGTCGTTTGGAGGTTGCTAGCTCACGTGTCACTGAAACAATGTCAGACCTTCTCAATGTCCATTAAAGGTATCTAGTTTAGCATTTATTCACTCCTGAAAACCTTCAGAGGTGTATAGCTGACCCACAAAAGTATTTACACCTTTATGTTGTTACTTTTAACATTATTATGAGTACCATAGTTGTCTGTTATGTAATAGGCATTGTGCCTATAATTATTTGTAACTCCCTTTCTAGGAAAAAACGTCAACTGTCCGGAGTTCAAATGAGTGTATGCAGGCTCATTTGGTTTCAGCCATCTAGTATTTTCTTTCAATGTTAATAAAATGTTTAACCAAGCAGAAAAAGAAAAAAAAAGTTGTTTATTGTTGCATTACTTTGATGTTAGTCAAAATCACACACTAAATGTTCGACCAAATTACAATGAAAACAGTCAAATTAAAGTGTGATGCAATTTTAGGGCTAAAAATCTGTTAAAGTTAAACATTAACATCCAACTGACTCCATTTGTCTGTGGTGAGTGGTACTTTTCTTCACCCAGCATTTGAAGTTTAATGTCAGATGTTTTCCCCCTCCACCCGCTTCAAACAGATAAACAGATGTGTTTCCACGGTAGTAAGGGAGGGGGCCCAGGGCGTATCAACAGAATTTGGGGCAGAAGGATCTACAGCTGTCCATAACTGGGGCCCCTGAAGAACTCAGGAACTTGGTGGCTGGTTCCTCTTTACATTCTATGCTAGCGTCTTTGTGATTTGAATGTGTGCTGGTTCTTCATTCAACAAACTTTGTCTTGCTACAGGAAGAAACCTGTTATATTTATTTTTGCATTACACTAGAATACTGTTTGGTTGTAATACCGGGTTGGAGTCAAAAGCCAGTTCCTATTCAGAAAGGGTTCCCTGCGAAAAAAGGTCAATAAACACTTGGATATATTTATTTTCATTATATATATATATAACATATAATATAACACCTGGACATGTTTTTAAATCTAGTTTTAACTATTTTTTTTGGATGTTTTGCTGATTCAGCTGGGTCATTGTGTAAGCCATATTTTGAAATTACTGTAATTATGAGTTTACGACCAGTAATTATGAGAATAAAAATGACGTTAACAGTTTTTATGAGTTGGAAACTCTGTTACAACTCAATTAATTTCTGTAGATGTGAAAAGCGCGTACTTAGAATCCCCAGGTGGTCGACTCTTACCGTACCGTAACAAGATCTAAAACAGATTTTTGCCCGTCTGAACTGCTACTTTGTCACAGCTAAATCTACAACACCACAGCAGTAACATAGTGTACTAAATAGTGAGCTTTCTATCTGAATTGATTGTATTTGAATTAAAAAGTGTTTACTTCTTACATTTACATTTATTTATTTGGCAGACACTTATCCAAAGCTGCTTACAGTTCTTTTTTATTGGTTATGCTGGTATTTGGGCGGTAGTCTGACATTTGATTGGTTATGGCTGCAGGAAGTTGCAGAGCGAATATGGCTTCTAAAGCACGCTGCAGTGTCTGGCAACACTTTGAAAAACTTGACGAAAAACAACCCTCGTCTACAACTCCACAACGAGCTCGATGCGTTACCATCTTGCACACAAACACAAAA
>JBAJNP010004201.1:0-34746 GCA_036877545.1 Yasuhikotakia modesta | reverse complement strand
AGAAAGAAAGAGTCACAGAGGTTTGTAACAACATGAGGATAATAAATGATGACATAAATTTTGTACGTTTGACGTTAAGTGGCATTTAGTAGCTGCAGCATGCAGTTTTAAGAACAACAAAGCTGTATCCTTTTCCTCACAATTAATTTGATGAATAACCCTCACGACTCTCATGACAATGTTAACTGCAGTACTGCACAGAACTTCAAAATTGTTAGCAGTTGCATCAACAATGTATGCGCCAGCTAGCGTCTGCTGTCAAAGCTAGTTTCTCCCAGGGTGCTGAATAAAATTATATGCTTGAAACTCCCGGAGTATTCCTATCGTATGTCTCCTCATCATTAATTCATCCACTTTCTGTGTAGCCGCCACCGTTGTTTGTTTGACAGGGATGCAAAATGATTTATTGAAGACATATTTGAGTAATTCCACAATGAAATATGACAATAATGATACTAGCAACCAAAACAACTGCTTCTGAAAACCCAAATGCCCCCATTGACAGAGGTTGTTATACATCAATACAAAACCTAAGAAAGTGAGCGAGAAGAACTGACAGAAATGATATGTTTGTCCAATGAGAAGACAAGACAGAAATTATCAGAGCGTCTTGAGTTTTGGTTGCTAAGCACTGGACTTATTCTTACTCTCTGGTTTTGGGCTAAACTTCACTGTACAGCATCAACAATACATACAATCATAAACATTCCTATTATGACTTATGAGGTATGCAGATTATTGCCTGTAAGAGACACAGATTGAAATAGTTCTCTTAAACTTTGTGAAAGGTATGACGAATATTTCACTTTATCTGCAAGAATTATTTCAAGCATTTAAGCTTTTTCGGGCTGAAGGTCTGTGTGGATAGACAGATGGAGCAGGAACGCCCTGTTACATATTGTATGAATCAGAGCGGTGCATTTTAAGCCTGGCCTATAAAGCATGTATATAGTAGAAGTGACATATATTGCCTTGATTTTTACTTAGCAAATTTATACAAATAATTAGATGCTCACATTGGTACATATGTGACCATCCTGTCTATATATAATATATAGTATATTTTGGATTTGACATTCTATTAGGAGACTTTAAACCTAACTTTTCATAATAATTGTTCATGAAACAGTCAGTAAGACAGACAGCACAGCGATGATACTGCAGTGAGGTTTAGACTGCACGGAAGAGAGGCTGACAATGATTCATGAGGAAAATAATAAAATGTCCTTACAGCGCATCTGAGAAGTTTAAATCAAACTCGTTTGTCGCATCTGGTCTGCAACTAAAAACACAGGTGAAAATCAAACTTAATCACATTCTTACGTGTCGATATTTCCTGTCTGAAGCCATCAATGTACAAGTGCTGAAGCTTGAGTTTTCATAACAATCTATAGATTTCTTAAAAGGCAAATATAACTTCAAAACAAGCACATAAACGTATGCAACTCAGGCTTTATTTGTCGGTGAAAAATACAACATCTTCCAGTCATCGTGAATTTCATTGCAGAAAATGATGGCAGAATGACAACGATTTTTTTCTGAATGACATTTTAATATATTGCGCTGGGCCACCAAATCGCATTTATTTAACTCCCACTGTTTGTAACAACTGCCATGGGAAAAACGAGTGACCAAAAATGAGCAGACGTGAGCAACCTTCATTCATTAGAAAAATCCCTAGTTGCCATCAGAAACTTGCATTATTCAGTGTTAAAACCCAGTCGGAAATAAATAGGCTGAACTTGTAAGTGTCAGTTATTAGCTGAACACGCTGTTCCCCCACCTAGCATGCAGAACAGGCTGTGTGTAACAATTTCACCATCTTTTCTTTCACGGTACTGATAATTGATAACAGCCACCATATATGTTGACTTCATATGCATGGCTTTACAGTATACAAGCAATTGTTAGTGATGTTTTGAACCAGGGGCGTGTTCTTAGAAGAGCAACTTGCTGTGATTGGCTGATTGATTGTCAATTGTATAATACCAGCCAATCATGTTTGTGAATGTACCTGACTAATGTAAATGAATGAACAAATTACAAAGTAAACAACTCATCCAATTTCATTACTTTTCTGTCACATAATTCCCTTCAAATTATGATTTGTGAGTATTTAGCAATGGCTTATTTTGTTTAAATTAACTCCCTGTCAGTGACCTTTATTATACCAGTGCTGACAGAGAATTCAATTTGATAACTAATGATGCAAAAAGATGCTATTAACACTAATAATAAAAATAGCTGGCAACAGTCCGTTTCAGCAACAGTACAAAATATGCTTTAACACACCAAATGGAGTTAGAAACAAAGAGGAAACTCTGCTTTATATATTTATAATTCCGTCAAATGCCTCTGACTTCAACTTTTCAACTCATTTTTCACATACAGTGAGAGAAAACAAGGGGTTGAGATTTAGGAATCTGAGTTTATATAAGAGTTGCTGTGAGTTTAAACCAAACGTCTGAAAAACTCTGAAGCCTACAGCTTTTTGAAGTAGGTCGTCACGGTAACGCCCCTGGCTGTTTCTAAAGCTTAGTTTCAGATTAGTGTCTTATTCCTCCCATCATCCTTTGAGAACTATACATTTGCACGTACATACAGCTGCAGTTGTTGCTCACGTTTCCACATTCACCATCCACAAACATACAGGATGAAATATACCAATCAAAACCCAATTACCCTTTTCTTAAATCGATTTCTTGTCCACATTCATACAGAATGTTATTCGTTTGACGTTCTGAAAACTTTCATGTCACAAAATACACCTACTGCCACATTCATGTTACACATCAGTTTCTCTGTCTATCAAAAATGGTATTTGTGAAGAAACATTATTGATTAAAAGAATTTGGGTTGTACAAATATTACAAACAGGTTTCATTTTGCCATTGGTTGAACAAATAGATAGCCCCTCCTCAAACTAATGCTTTTGGTCAAGACAATGTTGCTAAATCATGCTGGTCAGGATCCTCAAACAAACATTAAACAACACCATTTGCAGGAGAATCACTTGTCTACACTTGTCTACATTAACCTGGGAAAGTAAAACAATTAAAAATTGCATTAAAAATTGGACAACCTTCACTATAAAGAAAGAAGAGCAACAATAAATATCCTGCTATAAAAATAAATGCATTTGAGTATAATTGACAGAGTGTTGTGTTACCACGCAGGCACAGGTTTGACTCACTCAATGTTTCATGAATGCTTGTTTAGATCATACAAGGTAGACAGAACAAGGGCATGTCACACACAAATGCTCACTCATTGAAACCTACAGACTACTTTTCAGCGTTGTTCCACATGTAGTTTGTTTTTGTGTGATTTTTCAACTTTACCTGCAGCTGCGTCTCAGGGGATGCAAAACCGTCTTTGTAAAAGATTTAAGAAATCTGATTCTCCTCAGAAATGCTGCTTTCTCAACCCATCTCTGTTCTCTTTCCATATGGGCATTTTTATGAGGAGATTGATGAGCGGGAAGAGGGAAATATGAAGGAATGAACACTTACAGAATATAGTTGGAAAAGTGAGATTCCTCTGGCAGGGAGAAAAATGAGGAAAACGTGTAGAAAGACACAGAGAGGTAGGATAAGTGATAATGACCTGTGTTAATGTGTAGATTCAGGTGTGAAGAGGAGTGTGCGAAAGAGAGAGATAAATCTTTTTTTAGACTTTCTGTAAATAAGCTCTGGAGACAGCAGAACATTATGCAACAGAACAGATTTCGCAATGGCTTTTGCATATATTATCACTTGCTTTTAGGATTTCTGTTACAGAACAGTGACTGCAGTACATTAGTATGACAGCGTTGACTCGCGCCACTTACATTGTTCAGAATTGAAAAAGCAGATTTCAGTTCACCAAATTTTTGCGTTAAATTGGGTCTTATAACGCCAATGATCTGCTAGTGCTGTTATAGTTCTGAATGGGTGAATAAAGCTAATAAGATTGAAAGGAATTTAAAGTGGGAAAAATGGGTGGGAAAAAATATATGGTCCAAGTGATAAAGAGAGGAGTGGAGATGAGGTGAGACGAAGCGAGACGGACAGACAAGAGGAAAGGAGAGGACAAATTAGGAGACAGGATAATGAAAGATGGCATGTGAGAAAAACCTAAAAAGTTGAGAGATCAGAGACCTGAAATAAGATGAGAGACTGAGCTTTGATTTCACACACTTGTGCGTGTGTGCTGACAGACTGCAGTGAATATTATCACCATACGTCTCTCTTTATGCCTGGAATTCTGCTTGTGTTTCTACTGAAATGTGAATTTACTCTGAATAAGGTTATAGAAAGTTTTACTGTGTTTATGAGCAACAGACTTCGGTTAAATTGTGTGGTAGTACACACACACACACACACACACACACAGTCTGGTGACCCAAACTGAGCCAATTAAAAAGCATAGAAAACAGAAAGTCATATAGTGGATAAATTATTTGAACATCAAAGAAAAAATTAATATGTCTGGAAACACAAGTTTCCTGGATTTTCCACCCACATTAATTATCAAACCAAGGCGTTGCTAGTCTGTATATAAACACTTTACTATTATTAAAAGTGATCTGCAATATACATGAATGTGAACCCAAACAGGCTCTCTAAATCACTAATAATGTGGGAGGCAGAGTTTTACCCAGAGACAGTAAGAGAAACTTCACTGCCAGCGATCCTGAAGTGAGGCAAAACACAGATGCTAAGACTTTCAAAAAAACCTGCTCCTCGCTTCAGGCAAAACCACAGAACGTTCCGACCCACTCTGGTCTGAATCGACGCAAACATAGTGAAACATCTCAGTTCTATTATACAAATTATCAGAACTTATCGAACGTCACTTAACCAATCAAATTGGAGCTTCAGAACTGACGCGTATTCATGAATTGTGATTTTCCACCCTTCAGGAAACACGTGAATAATGCAAAAATAGGAATAACTAGCCATTTCCTTGTGCCACTTCTCCCATAATGCTTAGCCCTGCTCATAAAATTCCATTAACTCATACACCCACTTGCTGTAAAATGACCATAGACTAGCAATGATTTTAAAAAGATACTTGAAAATTAGATGGGCAGTAGATAAGGCTATGTAGTCTAATGGATGTGGAGACATAAAAGACATATTCAAAGTGCAGTCTAACCACCGAGTTCACCCTGAACACAGCACACCTTAATGGAAGCTCAAACCTAACAATAAAGAACCATCAGTACAAAGACAAACCATCCATAAATATGCATTTACCTAACCTCCATTAAATCCTTATCTCCTTATCATAAGAACTCTCTGCAATCTCTGCAACTTATAGCCCCACGTGTTATTGACAAGCATATATCCTTTCATTCATAGACCTCATTGAGTTTGTATTAACCTGACACTTAAAGATACTGTAGAGACATTATTATTCATTGCACAGAACTGACCTCTGAAAAATAACTTGGCTAGTGTTGACTTTACAGAACACAACACTCATTATTCATCAAAGTGGGAGGTGATGTCATCAGTTCTGCATTCTGCAATTAAAAGATAACAAACAACCACAGTCACGGATTGGAATCTATCAATTGTTTTCCTGTTATGAGGAAACAGGATTTGCTGTTTCTCAAACTCACAGATTTAAATACGGTTTACTGTGTGAAGAACTTCACACATTCAGAGCTGGTCAGACACACGCTTTGTCATTTAAAATCCGAAGGATGAAATAGTTTTACATTTTTACCTGCACAGCTTTAAAGAAAACAATACAATACAACAATACAAACAATACAACAATATTTTCAGCATGAGGCGACACAGAATGAGCAGTTAATGCTGCTGCTTCACTAAAATAACTGAACATTCTGCTCAAAATGTCATGTTTGTGATGAGATTGAAAAGTATATTGGGGAGCGAGAGTGTGCTGACGTCTTTGTTTCATCTACATGCACTCATGCTAGCAGAAAAGCACTGAGACGCTTCGCTGGTTGTGTAACTCTGCACATCTGTGCTCACAGAATTCCTGTCAGTACGTCCTTGGAAATGTTTCTGTTGGTCCAAAACAAATGCATACAATGACTGGTCAACTTGTAGCTAGTGTTTCTGAAGTTTATAGCGTTCCTGTAACACATATTGTTCCTGTAACTCATACCATTCCTGGGTTTGACTCCCAAGGAACACATGTAGCCCTACTGAAAAATGTATGCTTGACTATAATAGATTAGCATTATTTATCATAACAAAACATGAAATCTGTTAATGAGGGCCGATGATGATTTACTCATTATTTTATTAGTAACTGTATCACGCTCATATTGTCTCTGGAATTTAATACAGATTTTCTGCTCATAACAGCATCTGACGTACGGCAGGCTATAGTGAAAACACAGTTCTGAATTCTCTTTGATGACGAAGTGTTGATTGGTACAGCTGCCGAATACTTTGTTCTCACGCAGCGCCATGTTTTAAAATGCAGAACCGAATGAGCATAGATTATCTGAATGTGAATGCTGTGAATCTGTATGGGAAAGCTTAAGATATAGCCGCTACCTGTACTATTTGAATGAGCAAACAAAACAAATATGCATTGGATGCATTAAAAATACATTCTTTAAAAGTGAAGGGTGTGATTTCTGCTAGCGATATCAAACAGAATAGCAAAAATATGAAAAGCAATGAGTAAACACTCTCCTGACAGGTTGTCCGACACCAAACTCAGACTGTTAATTGAGTTAATTTTGTTGTGCCTATTTGATATGCGTGAGATTAGGCGGGAAATGTTAAAATTGTTATGGTTCATAACCTTCAATGACAAAAAGTTGAATTTTAACTGCAGAGTCTGCAAACTTTCTTTCCCGCCTTCAGCACTTATATTCCTTGCGTTCCACCAAGATCCAGATGAGTTTTCATTTATTTATGCCAAAGTCAGTTTCAATTTGATTTATCTCGGTCCCTTCTGTCTCCAACAATGGTGGATTAAAAAAAGGTTCCCTGTGGTAAACGACAGACACAAAAAAGGCAGCATTTCCCAGGGCATACACATTTCACTCCCTCCTGCTTGCCAAGAAAATAACGGTTATTTTACAACAGCTAAATAAGGGCAGAGAAAAACCAAATATCTCACTTAAATGGCACAAAAAGGCTGTTTTCATTCATTGTACAAATACAAAATCGTGATTTTTTACTCATTAAACTGCTGGTTAAAAAGCCAGTTTGCTTTGTCTAAATGTGTGTGTTGGAGTGTAAACAGCTGTGCCGGGTGACAGGAAAACCGTTCTCTCTTGTTAAAGGTGATGCTAATGAGATTTAAAAGTGGATGTGTTTACAGTACAGGGGTGCAGCGGGGCCACCTGGTACTTCAACAACATTCCATCAGAATCTGTCGATAATCTTGATAATCAAACACACAATAACATCTTCCTGTCAGAGGACTGAATGTTGTACTATTATGTTATAGTGTATTGATCTGCGCTCTATTGAATTCACACTATAAAGACTAGAGATGTTTCTACAGCACCTGAAAGCCTATAGAGAGTCCTCACATGTTTATACTTGTAAAAATGTAACTCTTATACTGGTACACATCTATATCTTAGTAGTTTTGCTGTCAGTTTGGTTCTTAAAGAACATTTCTGCCATGTGAAAACATCTAAGAATGTTCTGAAAGATAAAAAAAACACTTCTGAATGTGTTCATGAACTCAGCAAACACGCTTTTGCATATTCTTTCGATGTTCTGAGGAAACTGTCAGGTAAAACGCAAAAAAGTGAAAATCACTCTTCCACACCTTCTACTTCCACAAAAATGACACAAAAGGATCTTAAATCAGACCCAAGTCAAAATGCATCTGGGGATTTCTCACAATACAGACACACACACACACTGCTTTTGGATGATTGAACGCCACTCTGACCCCATGAAAGCACAATTTGAACTGAGATAGTACAATAACATGTCAAAATGTCACTGAAGGTGTATTTGGAGTTGTGGGAGGTTGTGTTGGAAACCAGGAAAAGATCTCTGAAGGAATTGCCGAAAACCAAGTGTAGGCAGGTAACTGAGGCAAGAAGGCAGAAGGGATTGTTTACTGGTTGTGAAGATGGGCAGGATTTTTGTTGCTGGCAAGTAATAAATTGAGGCACGTGGGTACAAGAATGCAAAGATCACCAGTAGTCAACACCTGATCTCTGCCTATTCTTGAAAAGGCATAATGAGTTTTTGTTAGATCAAAGTTTGAAACAGATGTTGAATGGCTTCTCTCCTTTATGCCCAATTTTATTTGTGTTTTTGAATTCGTAACAATGTGTGTGGGTGGCGACCGTGGAACATGAATGCTGTGAGTTCAGTACTTGTGAAAATTCGAGAGTCTTAAATAAGGGCCAAGGCAGAACATGAGTCAGTCAGATAGAATACCTGGTTTGAAACAATATTCTTTCTCCTGTTCAGCTCATGAGGATTGAGCTGTGAAGCGCCTCTTAAAAGAGTTTTGTGTGAACTTTGAATGAGAAACTCAAGGATGCGTTGAATAATAGTGACATCACTCTTTTCTGAAATGTAATAAAGACACTAGCTGTGCACCACTACCAACAATGTATAAGCCTTATTTGACAAAAACAAAAAGAAAGTTACTTGTTGCTGGTTTCAGTAATATTAACAAAGTACAGTAGGGTTACAAACTGAAAATTAGCATGTAAAGAATTAACAATTAAGCCCCATTTAATGCATTATATTTATTTATATTCCATAAAAGAATAAAAGAAAAATGTCATAGTGTCTGGGCTAATAACAAACCTCGTGCCATGTCTGAAGTTTAAACCATGCAACAAGAATTTATTTAAAGTAGAACAAACTATATTCATGTCAACACACAAATTCAAACCTGTATCCCCAGAGAGCTAAAACAAGACAAATACGTACACTTAATAAAGCTTTATCCACAACTTACAGTACAGTTATTTTAGGTACGAAATTAGGTATTTTAGTTTAAGATTAAGGACACATTGGTGATGCATTACAGCTCATTTACTGTATGGCTTTAAACAGTAACTTTCACTTATGGACTTGAGCTTTAGCAAATAATACAAACAAGCTTCCAAGAATCAAGAACTATCAACAGGATAAAAAAAAAAGTCAGAAGTGCAGGTAAACAAATACAGCATCTCAAAGTTGTGGTATTTATGAAAACTAAACGATACAGTTAATCCATGTATGTATGTTAGTACGACTCCCAATACTCCCAAATACTGTTAAAGGGGGACCTCTAGTGGTAAGTTATAGGACCTGCAGGCTTATATCACAAAATACCTGGACACCCAAACCTTTACTAGTGATAAAATCAGGCATTGCATCTCTCTGTATGTACGTGGCAGAAATAAGCTTGATAATATCAAATGTTATCACATTTGTGGCAGTATATTCTCATTATTTCATTAAAATATAAATAGTGTCCCTTATATAAAACACTTATTTTCACTGTTTCCTATGTGTTTAAATTGTTAACCATTTTACATATTGCACATTTACTTGAATATTAAAAAAAAACATAACCACATTAGCAAACATTTTCTTTGCTTTGATACAACTAGTGTTTTGTACAATGTGTACGTCTGAACCTCTTTTTATATTGGTTTAAATACATGAATCCCAGTGGGATACTGTATTTAAAACACTTGTGAGTAAACCTTGTGTAAGTGAGTGCTTAGTGACCCATACCTGGAGTTTGTCCTCTGCATTTAACCCACCCAGTTAGTGCTCACACACACTGGAACAGTGCAATAGGATTTGGTGCCTTGCTCAGGAAAGACCACCTCAGTTGTTACCTGCCAATTGAAATCGAACCCGCAACTTTCTGGTTACAAGTTCGACTCTGAATTCATCCACCATTAAATTCATTCTTTGTACTAGAAATACAAATATACTGTTCAATTCAACGGAAGTCTATATTTAACAGAAGATAATATGACGTGGTACTTAGATGAGAAGACCTTTAACATCATTGTTTTGGAGGCAGCTGTCATTTGTTTTTACTTACGGAAACTCATTGATAGACTCTGTTAAATGTAAGGCTGGGTTTGATATGTGGTGCCACAGGCCCTCTCCAGTGTTTTCTAACCACTGGTACTGAACATGATCTCCAGGTGTTCGGATCACATGTTGATTCTCAATGTTTCTCAGTGAATGCTCACAGATGTATCTGGCTCTCTCCACAGCTTTCTCATGTAGTCTCTCCTCCAGAATGGCGGATGTCTCCTGCTCCAAATAAACCTCGAAGAGAGATTTATAATACGGCTTCCATCGGATCCTGAGAGCTGAACTTATCGTCAACATAAACGAAAGGCCAAGGATAAGAATGAGTCCAATTACCTAGAAGAAACACATGAATGAACAAAACTTTTAAGTCATTATAAGGATTGACAATGACAATGTTAACTTGGATTACTTTTATTTGTAAATACTTAAACAGAATAAACAGAATCCAGTATGTGTGGTTAACATTTAGTTAACTAAGGATATCATCTTCACATCACATGCAAAACTAAACTAAAACATGCATGGCTGCAATAAATCTTCATGAAAAAAGTTTCAATGTCACTTACCCGAGATTCACTGTCATATTGTCTTAAAATCTTCGCTTCTTCTGGAGTTGGCAAATCTTTGCATGCAATCTGCACCCCGGTCCCGTTTGCAGTAGCAGTTCTGATGCACACGTACCAGTCCCCGTCGATAAACGTAACGACAGCCCACAACGATGCCGCATAAAAAACATTAAGCAGATGTTTCCATATCACGCCGCAATAATACCATCCTTCCCGTCCACAGCTTACGGGATGAAAGCAGGAACCGCCCGAGCAACAACAACATTCAAAAGTATCGCAACACCCGCACTTACAGCATCTTTGTCCCGCGACGCAACATCTGCACGCGTAACATCTGCACATCTTTAAAAGCCGATGGTCGATGAGAATCATTATAAAAAACAAAACGCAAATCGGTAAGCAAAGATAAAGCCAACAGTGCAGAAGAGTTTGCTCGGGAGTTGTGCAAGGGCATGCAAACACCATTTTAAAGAATATAACCATGACCACGACGATGCCACCCGTCCTGACGGGCACGTTTCTGAGTACATAGGTCGAGAATAATGTATAGCGAGTCATAGCTGCACACGCTTAGCGGAACCCGTATAAATAAAAGGGGGTGTTACTAAAACCTGGATTGGGAGAAATCACTGCAGCTCGGGATATAAGCTCAAATATCCGCTTCCTCGCCCTTTCAGCTGATATGACAAAGGAAAGGGAGGAACGATAAGGTTTTACATGACAAAAGCTGCTGTTTGAAGAGGTTCCTGTGGTCACATGGATGTAAGCGGGTCGTACGTTTTGATCACGTGACTCGTGGGTCATTTAACTCTTGAGTTATATGATAAACTACGTTTGGTGTCGGAAATAACAAACAAATATTAGTTAATGTACAACCTTTTGTTGTACAACCAGCAGACTTTTGTTGTTTTTGACAAACAAAAGCAGACAATAAACGGACCAAGAAAATATTTTACTATAATATATTGTACTATTTGTATACATTTGGCTTACATATGTATACGAAAACGATGCACAGAGATGGCTTAATGTTTATAAAATGGTCATTGTTTTAGGAAACGATGATATTTATTGCCTTTTACAGAAGTGTGTTTGTGTGATGGGTGTTTAACCCGCTGGGTGGCGCTAGTCTGGTGTTTATAAAGCAGAAAGGGGGCGTGTTTTTACTGTAAGGTAAAATGCCAGGAAGTATTTACTGAACTTCACGTTGTTTACCGATCTTGGTTAAGATTTCGGTTTATCACCCGAATCCATCAACTGTGTCCACGGTGAGATGCCACGTGTGTGTCGTGTGTTAGTGACAGTCGCGTTTAGATCCGTGTTCATACAGTCACTATAAATAAGAGATTTAAGCCACAGACTATTTATATCGCATCGTCTGTCTGATATGTAGCGTTTCGTTGCAGGCTAAACGTCTTTGAACACCTTCGACCTCAGGTGGCATTATGGCCCTTTTTGAAAACTGCAACGTGGTGTTAGACGTGAAGACTTTACCTTTCAAAGAGAAGAGGAAGCTGAGATTAGCTCTTGTGGATAATGGAGGAAACATCGCTTATGTCGTCAACAAAGAGGTTTGGCCATAGGTCTTTTGACGTCATCTGATAACAAAGTGACGCGTCTCAGAGCTGTTTATTATTACATAACTGTGTATCTTTATATAAACCAGGTCTTTATAAGATACCTTACATTATGTCCCACAGTGCTCTTTTGTGGTCACAAGTAGTGTGAATGATCTGAGCAGCAACCGTCAGAGAAGCGTTGAGAAGTTGAAGGTCCCAGTGGTGGGACCTCAGTTTGTATGGAGCTGTCTGGATAAAGGACATCTTCTGCCTTTGATGGACCATACACTGACCCCACAGCCGACTGAAACCCTAAAAAAACCCTGTCATCGAGGTAAATGGGAGTGTTAAGCAATATTGTGACTACTGTAACAAATATTGTAGAGGTTTTCCCATGTAAATTGTGAAAGAAAAAGGGATTGGCCTCCTGGCATAACTTAGTGTCGGTTGACAGCAGAATTATGGGTGTATTTGCTCATGGGTGTGTGTGTGTGTGTGTGTGTGTTGTTCTGTATGTATGTATGTATGTTTGCAGGCTTAAATTGCTGTATGTTGTTTTTTTGGTTGTCATATTAGTATTGCAAGTCTATCGTGTGATACAAAACCATGAAATGATGTTGTTTTTCACCATAAAGAGTTAAACGTATCAACCCAGATAACAAAAAGCGAGAAGGTCAATGGTCAGTCTCAAATCGACACTGAAAAGGGAAAAATCCATTCTGGGAGATTTAGGTAAGTGTTGGATAGATTTATAGCTTTTTTTAACAAAGGCATGGGTTGTTTATGTACCTGTGTTATTTAAATGTGCCGCTTTTAGCTAAATTATTGTATATCTATTGCAGAGTTTACAAAGGAAGCGACCATGATTTGCCTGAATTTCCATCACGTTTTCAAGTGGCAAAGTATTCCTTTTATAATAGGGTATGTTTTAGCAATAAATACATTAACACATTCAGATTCCTGAATTCCTGTTAATGTGTTTGCAATGTGTTTTCACATCTGGAGCTTGTTTTGTGTAATGCAGGGGAACTCAAAGACTTTATCAGCTTTGGAGCTACAAAGTGCCAAAGGAAATGCAGGCCAGCAGTATCGAGTCTTGTGTTCTACTCTACATGAAAATGAGGTTTGATTATGTACAACACAGTAAAAAATAAATTACATCTTGTAATTTTACCAGTATATTGTTTATATTGTAACAGTAGGAAGCATATATTTTGAAGGAGCTATTGAACGCTAATGGTGCTAATGTCTCGTTCGCTATAGAAAAGAGTGGTTCAGGACAAGCTAGTGTACTGCAGCACCTCTGAAGATGCGGTGGAAGCGTTTGTGATGCTGATGAAGGAAAAGAAAGCTCAGGGGTTTACGCAGATACTTACATTTCCACCTGAGGCTGAGTGCTTGGCATCCTACAGCTTGAAACAGGTTAGACAAAGAGAACAGACTCCATTATGTTTGTAAAGGACACTGACGATGTCGCCAAACCAGAGCCAGTGGTTAAAGGAGCGGTCCACCCAAAAATGAAAAATCTGTGGCACCAGATTTCTATGACTTTTGTAAATATTTATTTATTATTGTGTAAATTAACTTTAGCTAATTTAGCAATTGATTTTGAGTAAATTGTGTTTGTCATTTGATATCTTCAATGTGATGGTTTTCAATTTTGATTGGCAGCTCCTATTGGAGGAGAGGCTGAACTGCAGTACGTTGTCACAAGAAGTGGGCGTGTTCGTGGAGCTGGTGTGGACCGAAGCTCTCGGTTCCCTTAGCAACATCCTGACCATCCCTGTTTCAAGCCTCAGCCTTAATGATGTAAGAACTGGCTAGATAACCGCAAAACAGTGCTATAGCTTGTAAATGTTTTGTGTTTATACTGGTTCCCAGTAGATTGTTGTATTTAATAGCTCTGGGATGTTGCAGGTCAGCAGGGTGGAAGGATTGCTACTGCAGGCACAGAAGACTGAGGATGAGGCTAAAGTCAGGGCACTTCTGGAAGAGGCCAAAACTCTGTTACCCCTCAGAATGATCGACCCTCCTAACAAACACAAGCTTGTGTCTCAGAAACTAGACCTGTGTCAGGTAACACACATTACATCATTCATAGCACAGCAACTAAAGTAGTTCTCTGTATGGTTACGACTCATGCTAGTACAATAATAAATAATCTGAAAGTATTGCTGGACTTTTGCAGTAGATTACTAGAATGGTTCATGACAAAAATAAACCAAAATATAGAAGCAAACTGCATTTAATAAACTGCAGTTATGCAGACCGTTTGTAATATAATACAAGGGGTTACAAGAATATGTACCTTGGTTGGGAAATGAGGTCATTGAATTGATGAATATTAATTATAGATCAACATTATTAATATATAGTATATATAGTGTAGTATATAAATTGTAATGTAGTGCATAACTTATATGTACTTTCACATTCTATTTCACCATATAAAGATATTAGTTGGTGTTTTGTATCCATGCAATGATTTTAAATCGCATTTAACTGTTCTGATGCCCTGCAGATGATCAGAGATATTCTGAATGTCAGTGAAGCCACTCTCAGAAGCCCTTTGCCCTCCTCTCTGGGAAAGTATCGTGCCCTGAGGTGCAGCATTGATGTGGTTCCACCGGGACACCCGGAATTCCAAGCTGTCTCCCGACTCCTGCATGACAAGTATCATCACATCAAATTCCATGTTCTGGGATTCTAACATGGTGGATATCTGCTTTACAGAGTGTCTTTAAATGATGAATTGATTTTGCGTCTATGACAGGCCTGTTCAGATTCAGCAGATATTGCGTGTAAGCAGGGGGGTGGAGCTTCAGATGTTTAGGGAGGAGCTAGGCAACATTAAGGCCCTCCTCCACTCTACTAGTCCCAGCAGTTTTGTTGGAATACTGTCACGGTGAGAGCATGTCCACAGAGTAACAATAGCACACATATTTAGAACCATCATCAATATACATGCTTGTTATTCACGTTTTAGAGGCCTGCTGCTGCCCAGGGTCGGAGTGGAACAGCATGGAATTGAGAGGACGGATATTGGAAATCTTGGAGGAGGAGTCTACTTCAGTGACTCTTTAACGTAATTGGTTGATTTTTTCCAAACGGGGTAGTTTACCTACTGTAACGTGTTTATTAACATAAGTCTTCCATGTTGTATCACAGGACTAGTGTGAAATACTCTAAGCCCAGCGTAACCAACGGCTCTCGGTTGCTGTTGGTGTGTGATGTGGCTCTGGGCCAGTGCAAGGAACTGCTGAAAAGAGACACTAGTTTGACCTGCGCCCCCGAGGGTTACCACAGCGTACATGGAGTCCGTCGCACCCCCCAAAAAAAGTTCTCTGACTTTGAGGTGTTTTTTCCTACTCAGTTCTTCAAATAATTCTTCTTATTTTGTCAGATACACCATCACCTTCACTTCTGTGTGTGTTGTACAGGATGACGAGTATGTTGTATATAGCACAGACCAGATCAAACTGAAGTATGTAGTGCAGTTCACTGTAGAGGAGGACCATCTGAAAGAGTTTCAGCCTCACATTGACACCTCTGTGGAGCTCACACAGCCCACTGAAGGAACCTATGACATCTGTGAGTGATTTAAGACACATCCATCTTCAAAGTGTTTTGAGGAACCTATTGTAAATAACCATAAAGTTAAACATGAACAAATTCATCACTGCTTGGGTTTGGATGTTCCTCTCCAGTGTCCGGCGATGACAACGAAGGTCTGGAGAGCACAAAGAACCCTCTGGAGGAGATGACCGCAGGTCTGCTGGACAGCAGTGGTCAGACACTTCCCCTGAAGGCTGTCCATGTCAGGTGCAAACTAATGGATCTGCTGTGTCAGGTCAGTGACGTCAGTGGACGTTTGGTTAGAACAAAATCCTAGCTACATATTTATCACAGAACACTGTGGTGTAATTTAAAATGCTTTCTCTTCTCCTTCACCAGGTCATCATCTTTCAGACGTACACAAATCAGAGTCCAGTTCCCATTGAAGCGAAATACGTCTTTCCACTAGAGGAAACGGCAGCAGTGTGTGGATTTGAAGCCTTTATTAATGGAAAGCATGTGGTCGGAAAGGTGGTTATCATTCCAAAACGTCAAATGCAGCCGCTGCTCTCAATCTGATCTCATTAACCTTTCATTCCTGCTTTTTTTCCAATAGGTAAAGGAAAAAGAACAGGCTCGTAAGGACTACAGACAGGCAATTGAAAAGGGCCATGGGGCCTATCTGATGGACCAGGACGCACCTGTGAGTCGCTTAGTGCCGTTTACTCCTAGATCCCTTAATAACAGCAGATATGTCAATGTAAATAGGACTCTTAAACAGATGCTTGTGCTCAGAAGCTTTCTGTGTTTATGTGGGACAGGATGTGTTTACTATCAGCGTGGGGAACCTGCCTCCTGCAGCCACAGTCCTGATTAAGGTGACCTTCATCACTGAGCTGGTTGTGAGAGGAGACTCCATCATCTTCTCCCTTCCTGGAAGCGTGGCGCCATGGCAACAGAGCGGCGCTCTTAATCAGACCACTCAGGTGTGACACAGTCAGAACTTATTTTAACTGCTGTTTGCACCAGTGTTTGCACAATTAATATTGTTTCATAATATAATGAAGTTGTGTTGTATTTCAGACAACTGTTGAGAAGGTTGGTGTGACAGAGATGCAGGCAGAGGGGTGAGAATCTCTCAGTTCGTATATCGTTGTCATTTAGGAGGAATAGGATGGTGTTTATTTGCACTCTAAAACAGTAACAGAACATTGTAAATCAGGGTGTAATGTGAAAACAAACTCAATTTGTGGGGTATAATTCAGTTTGCAGGCTTGTGTAGGGCTGTGGAAGATGCAAAATCCATAATATTTACACCAACATTTTAGTGAATTTGCCCCATGTTGTTTAGGTTTAAAAGTCAATATTTTTAATGACTCTCTCTATGTCTTGTATAGGGAGTTCTCTCTGTGTATGTCCATTGAAATGCCTTATGAGATCATCAACTTGGAGTCTTCACACCTAATCAAAACCAAGGTCATTTCACTTCATTGCTCGTATCACTAAATTCTTCACTGCTGTTACATTCTTTAAAAAAACATGAATACTGTTAATAATCTTCTTATTGTAATGCATTTGTATGTTTTACCACACAGAGGACAGACTGTAAAGCGGTGGTCAGTACATTACCGGGCCAGACCCTTGGAGCTGAAGGGTTCCAGGTGACCTTCAGTCTCTCCAAGATCCACATGCCCAGAATGTGGGTGGAGAACCATCCAGACAAAGAGAGTCAGGTAAAGAAACCATGGAATGTTCAGGCGATCTGATCACAATGATAAGAAAATTGCTTTAGTGCCAAAGTTAAAAAGCCTTGTTTTAGTCTGTCAGATTAAGGTTGACTGGTTAGTAGGTGGTCATTTGCATTAGCATTTATCTTACAAATACAAAGTGCCTAATGTTTTCACTACTTCCAGATATGGTTTTAGTGGTCAAACCACACATGTTTTGGAACCTTCACAACAGAAGTTATCAAAGATGTGAACTAAGTCATTGGTCAATCATATCTGCTATCCTCATCTTTCTTTGTTATCTGTTCCCTGTCTGATAATAACTGAACACAATGACCCCCCAGGCCTGCATGCTGGTGTTCTATCCAGACTTTAAGTCCAGCTCTGAAGCTCTGTCCAGTGTGAGCGATGTGATCATCCTGCTGGACACCTCAGAGTCCATGCGAGGAGATGCCATGCTGAACGCTCGCAGGATTGCTCTTCAAGTTCTCAATGCTCTCGACCGCTCTCTGAAGATCAACATAATCTTTTTTGGCACTGGTTGGTATTCAGTGTAGTGATGCATTGTGGGAGAAGAACAGCATATCAGGTCATTCTGAAACATTAAGCTAAAGTAACATTGATGTTCTTGTAGATTACAAGGAAGCGTTTCCTGCACCAGCACCCTTGGATGAGATATCTGAGGCAGCCAGACAATTCATTATGGTGAGCGACCATCAGAAACGATGTAACCCTCAGAGTGGTGTAACTACGATCTTCTACCAGCAGGGGTCAGCCAATCAAAGCTCTTGATGTGACCGCCACAATGTTCTGAATTATAAATCTCAGTTCTTGTGTGTCAACAGCTGTCTGGCGTGTCTGGTGGCAGCACTGAGCTGTGGAGACCTCTCCGTAGCCTCAGCCTGCTGCCTCCATCTCAGGGCATGAGGAACATCTTGCTGCTCTCTGACGGACACGTTCAGAACCAGGCTTTGACCCTCCAGCTGGTCCGGGAGAACTCCTGCCACACACGTGTCTTCACCTGCGGCCTCAGGTCTGAGATCAGACGCAAATCTCTTCATTTATATCAGTTAAAGTCTGATGAGAAGAAAATTACATCTCCATAATGTATCTCAATTAAAATGATCTGCAGTGTGACCCATGTTTGTTTTTATCTAGCTTGACAGCTAATCGTCATATGCTCAGAGCTTTGGCCCAAGCAGGAGGCGGAGCATATGAATTTTTTGACGTGAAGGTGAAGCACACTTGGGCCGAGAAGGTACATCACACACTCTTCACTCATGGCTTTGGTTTAATAACAGAGAGCACTAGCTAGACTTTATAATATGAGTGGCTCATCACAGCCACTCTTAGGCTTGTGTTTAAAAATAAGTGGCATTTTCAGGTGCGCGCTCAGGTTCAGCGTGTGGAGTCTCCAGGCTGCAGATCTGTGGCAGTGAAATGGCAGCAGTTTAACCCCACGGCGCCCCCTCCTGTTCAAGCCCCCTCGCAGCTTCACGCTCTCTTCAGTGACTGTCACACACTGGTGTACGGCTTCGTGCCGCATTGTACTCAGGTAGGACTGATGATCTGATGCTGTTACAGGTGGTACAGTTGTTTTGTACTGTGCTGCTGTTGTTAGGTTGACTCTAACATTAAACATTAGAAATTAAACATTAAACTTTAAATTTTAACTTTACCTAAAACCTTTTAACTTTTAAATTTAAACTTTTTTCTATCATTTCTTTTATTAATCAATTATCAATATTTAGACTTGCAAAAGCACATAAGGATATAAAGTTTTAACAGAAGTGTTTAGTTTGCTTGCCTGATAGTATATTGATAAGTTGATAAGTTGATTGGTAAGTAATATCTAACTTAAGAGTGGCTCAGCATTGTCGAAAACAGGAAGTTTCCGAAGGGGGGAAATGTGGTTGGCACTCTTCATCATATTCATACATAATTTACTCTTCATATATCATTTACTCATATTCATATATTCACTCATATATTTCTTTTTTATTATTCATTTTTATCATTTTTCTTTATTCTTTTATTCATATCATGTACTTTCTATTATCCATTTGATTTATTTATTCTCATTATGATTTACTTTCTATTATTCATTTAAGTAATTTGTTTGTTACACCATTGTTTTTGCTTAAGTTGTATACGTTGCTATTTACTTAAGTGTATGTGTTGTTTGTCATTATAGGAATGTGCATAAGTAAGTAAGTGAGTGTTTAAATCCACAAACCACAAAGTCAGCATAGAAACGACTGGCCTATCTAGCATTTGAATCAGGGGCCATCTCCAAGTTTGCATCTGTTAGAGAGACGAGTTTGTAGCTAACATTGCAACTTAAAGTTCACACTTGTGCCTGTGAACCTGTGAACTCACCTGACCACAATGACCACAAAGATACTAAGTACTTGGAACTTTAAGAATAGCCTATTTCCAAAAAGGTGTGAACACTTGTTGATCAGAAAGATGCTGCGGTTTGACATGAAGAGATGACATTGTTGTTGGGGAAGATTAGTTTGATTTTGTGCTGACAGAAGCAGATCAGTGATAGGTTATGTAGATGGGGAAAAAGGGATGTGTGTCATTTAGGGGATATTCAGGGAACACCTGAAACATTTTTGGGGCAGAAACCAACTCTGCCCCGAATTGCGAGTGCGGTTATGTCGGGTCTATTGTTGGAATTCCAGTATTGTATTGCTGTCTGATACAATTCTTCAATGAAAACCTTTTTGCTGCTAGATCTTAAGTCGGTTGTCCCTATTCTCAACAAAAACTTCCACGACACATTAACAATATATTTGTGATGATTTTGCCTAGCAATTTACCAATACTTTCTGTTATCAATACATCATAAGTGTATTGAATTATGTTGGCCTTTATTTTTAATAATTTTACACTATGAATAAATATATTATGAAGTAGTTTTATGTTGTTTTATTTTTAACAGTTATAACCTGCCAAAATGTTACCCGAAGCCTGTGTGTTTTTTTTTAAATATGCGATATATGTATATATTTGTGTGTGTATATATATATATATTTATGTATATCTAAAATGCATTTTGAATGGTGTGATATTGACTTCTTTCAGGCCACACTGTTTGGTGACCTGAGCGGGCAGGAGATAAAAACAATGGTGTCTACCACAGAACTTCAAAAGACTAAAGGAACTGTGAGTGTCTTAAATACTTCATATCAACTAACATGTCATCCACTGTTTATGGATGAATAAACTGTGTGTGTGTGTGTGTGTGTGTGTGTGTGTGTGTGTGTGTGTGTGTGAAGTTCCTTCACAAGTTGACAGCCAGAGCGATCATCAGAGACTATGAAGACGGCATACTTGGAAACAGTGAGGCAGAACACGAGGTGCAATATAAATATGTTTTGTAGGACGACTGGCACATTTGAAAAAAGATGAACTTGTCTAGTCTGTTCATCCTTGTCTTAATCTTGGTTTCAGGGTAAGAAAGCTGAACTGAAGTCTTACATCATTGATCTGAGTAAAGAGTTCTCCATCTTATCCCAGTTCACCAGCTTTGTGGCCATTGAGGAGCGGGTAAAACTGACCACTTATATTTTATCCTCATATACATATACAATTTGCTGCTAATATTTAGTAAACCTATATGGGTTTTGGTACAAGCGGCTACATTAGCTGAATGTTTTAAATGTTTTGGATGGTGGTAGGAGCTTCCAGCTAATAGTCCAGTTATCAGTAGTTATTTATTTGTCAATTGTTAAACCAATTAAAAATGAAAAAAAAGTATGTAATAGAAAGTGTGTATTAATGGTCAAAAGTGCGCACACTTGAATCAATGAATGTGTATTTAATGATAGCAGGGATCTCCAATTCACTTTCTCTTCACACTACACTACACTTCCTAATCTAATTACTGATGCTGATACCACATATTAACCAGTTTGTCTTATAAACCAGCTTTGCTTATTAACCAAATTAACCAGCCTTGCTGATGTCAGTTGTCCACCAGTGGTATGTGATCGAAACTCCATCTGACTCGTATTTTCTCCTTGTAGGACCAGAATCAGCCCGACACCGGATTCACAGATATTCCAAAAATAATTGCAGAAGAGGATGTGGATGTTCTACCATATATGGGCTGGACTGAGGAAAAGGAGGCAGCACAGAGTTCTGATGAAGAGATGGTATGAGCAATTTTCTGGCTCAATTACAGCATCCACTCTCAAATTCAAACATTTACCACAATGCGTAAAATGTGTCTTGTTTTTTAGGAAGAATCTATGGATTATTTCGGTGATACGATAGATGTTGATGATGATGAATTATACGATGACATCGACTATCTGATGAGTAATGAGTCAGTACCAAGGTCATCCGCTTGTCCTACTGCTTTTGACCAGGATGTATCGCCCCCCTCGCCCCCCACCGATGGTGCTGGTTTTGGTTTCATATTAGGTTCCTGTCGTCGTGCACGCAAAATGGACACCTCAGTGAACACCCTTTCAGAAGACTACCCTGCTTTTGGGACTCCTTGTACAGCTGATTTTTTTCCAGCTCCTCGTTTTGGTGCTGCTCCTCCTCGGGCTCCAGCTTTTGGGACTTCTCTTAAAGCTGATTCTGTTCCAGCTCCTCACTTCGGTGCTCCTCCTCAGGCTCCCGCTTTTGGAACTCCTCGTACAGCTAATTCTGTTCCAGCTCCTCACTTTGGTGGTTTTGGTGAGGTTTGTTTTGGGGCTTCTCCTACAGCTCCTGCCACTGATGCTCCTCCTCAGGTTTTTTTGACAGGTTCTTCCTGTTATGTTCAACCTTTGGCTCGTAGCTCTTCAGTTTCAGCTCCTCGCTTTGGTGCTGCTCCTCAGCGTATTGTTGTTGAGGAGTCACGTCCAGCTGCTTTCTTTGGTGCTGCTCCTCAGCGTGTTGCTGTTGAGGAGTCATGTCCAGCTGCTCTCTTTGGTGCTGCTCCTCAGCGTATTGCTGTTGAGGAGTCACTTCCAGCTGCTCTTTTTGGTGCTCCACCTCCGGCTTCCTTATTTGGTTCCACAAGTTCTACATCTTTCTCAGAGAACTACAGGACCATACAGTCTTTGCCCGTGTTGTATGCTCCTGCTCCTTCACGTCCTCCCTCATTTTCATTCGCTGCTAAGCCCATGAGATCAGAGATCCAAGCATTGTCGAGAGATTTTGGTGGCCTTCAAAAATCAGCTGTTGCTGAGATATGCCCCCCTTCATCAGACCCGGTAATCGAACCTTCATCTGACTTGGGTTTGTTGGAATGCAGCACAGAAGAAGCCAGTATTCCTTCTCCACCTGGTAAATTGACTCACTTTGACATATACTGTATCTCTTTAAATCCATGTTAAAATTACATTTCTTTAATCATATTCTCGTTTCCATTAAGCTGCAGGTAGGTACGCTGCCAGAAGGAGGAGACCAGCCTTTGCACTAAAGGCTAAGATATATAGAAGTGAAAAAGAGAAAATATCTCACACAGTGGACTGGGATGAACTGTTTCAGCTTCAGCATGAGGTACAAACATATTTTAAACACTAAATATCTCAGTCATTTACAATGTCTTTTCAACGAATATTAATGAATCCATTTTGTTTGGACATAGGACGGATACTGGGAATGCACTGGCCGGCTGAGTAACTTCCTTAGTGTGGACATAGACTTTTTTGCCAATGTCTTCCTTAAAGAAAAAGGCATTTGTTCCTTGGGTAAGAAGAGTCTTTGTCATACTGGTTAAAGTGGTTCAAGAGTTTATGAGCACCACATTAAGGATCATAACTAAAAATGTGTTGCATTAAAATGCCAGCGGCATCTCGCAGTTCATTGGTTGTATGTTGTTTTAGACATTGGTTGTACGTTTTCTTCTAAGCACAACATTTTCAGTGACATCATTTTGTCACCCCTAAACTAATCAGTTAGAGGTTTTGTGTTTAAGGTGCAAAGGCTCATACGGACATTTTGAGGCTGGTGGCCACTCTGCTGGTTCTCCAGCTGATCCGAATTAAGAAACTAGAAGAGGGAAAGCTGCTAAAGTCTCTGTTCTGTCTGAAGGAGCCTCAGGGCGACAGGTAAGAGTGCACACACGGCACACACACCCTTGTGAGAAGTTTCTCCTGGATTCATGAAGTTCTCCATGCAGGCCAGCGCACTGGGAGGCGGTGAAGAGAGCAGTGGACTGGGCATGCTGGGCGGACAGACAGTATCCGTGTGTGTGCAGCAGGCTGGAGTTCGGCAGGGATTGGGAATCATCCACGCGCGAGTTACTGGGCTCCGATTCTCCATTCCCATACTCTCCAAACATCTGTGTGCATTAATGGGTCTTAAAGAAACTAGACACAGACTTTTTATATTTGTCGCTTTATTTGACAATGTCTAACTCAGTCATAATGCCTATAATGTGTTCATAACTCTGCAAAGCCTAATACAATACATTGAGTTACAATAAAATAAAACTCCATTGATCTTATTTGATTGTATTCTTAAACCCACAGGGTGACCTCTATGTCCAAAATAATACCAGTAATTTTACCAGCTTATAATTTTAGCTTTTTTTTGTTTTAAATGTAAAACACAGAAAGTGTTTTTTACATTTACTGTAACATTTACACAACATAACATTTTATCAGTTTATTAAGATATATAAAAGTTTATAAGAAATCTGCATATCTACAAAAAACGTAAGAAATAAAAAAACGCATATTGTTTTTTGAATGTTTACACATGCCTATATTCATTTCTAAACATCTTGTTTCAAATTGACAGTGTCTGTCCGCAAATAAAATGCTGATGCTGTAAATTGTGTATATTTGGCTTGCTATGATAGGCTAACACTGTTGATAGCCCTTGCAGGCACGATGTTATCAGATGTGATCAAATGTGATCTTACAGAACTTTGAACTTCTGCAAGTTCTATATTAGAGGATGCTGATTTTGAGCAGCATGATGAGAAAGATGTTGATGTTTTATCTAGAAGACTTATTAGTCCAGTACAATATTCAGACCAGTTGTCAGGATTTTCCAGCTCTGTAATGCTGTTGTAATTGTCTTCAGCTCTTCTTTTTGACATCTCTTGCAGTTTCATCTCTGCTAAAGTTATTACCTCATCTTCACATGTATGTTCATATAGACTCTTATAGGGTTTGTCTCTGCACATACTATAACTGGAAGCAACGCACCAAACTAAAGGTATAATGAGTAGAAGCACCAAGCCGATTATCTAGAAAAAAACACATGAATATACTATTTATTTATAAATGTACTATTATGTAGATTTCTATAAAAAATCTAGTAGTTTAAAGACAATATAATATTTAATTGTATTATTCAGTGTGAAAGGAAATAATATTCATAACTTTATATATTAAAAACAGATTATATGATTAATACTATACCTCTGAAATCACTTGATAGTCTTTCAAGGTTTTTGACTCGTCTTGGGTAAGATTTTCCTTCTTTTTACAAGGAATCGTATCATTTGATGATGTGCCGTTAGCTCCTGATAAAACCCAGCAAGCAAAGACGTCTCCATCAATTAAAACCGTAACGATCCACAGAACAGAAAGAATGACATTCCTTAGGATGTATTTGATGGTGTAACACACAGAAGGGGAGCACGGTTCACGGCAGCACGATTTACAGAAGCACTTATTTCTCAATGTTCTCAAACAAATATTTGCAGATGTTTTAGAAGTCAAAGTTAAAATGCAAAAAATAACGAGAACTGGAAAAATCACATAGAATGCACAGACTATCTTGCTGTATGTAGAGTTACACGGGCATTGAAAGTCCAGCTTGAATGTGTACTGAAAAATGAGAAATAAAAAAGTAATCGCAAAAGCGCCTCCAGGGGAGGACAGATTCCTCAGCTGACCGGTTTCAATGTTTGGATGCTGTGGATGAACCATCTTGACAGATCTTTGCAGGTCAGATTTGTTTGTTGCACTGAACAGATTCAGATTCTACAGCTGAAACTGATACAGCAAAAAGAGAACTTACCCTCAATTCACTCCTCCCATCAGTTCTGTATTATCTACAGTGTTTCTGCAAACACACATTCAAACACACACATTCTCATAACAAGATGAGTGACATAGCTGCATGCATAGATTTGTGTATATCGTTTTTTCCTTGTTTTTTTTAACCTGAGCACCTAATAGCTTAGACCTTGTAATCTATATAAATGTATGTTACACTGAAACATCTTATATAATAACAATAAGAATTTAGTGAATGCTGTGCTCACATACTGTTTTAATACAGCCGAATGTAAAAACAGGTAAAAACATTATAAACAATGTAAAGACTACTTATACATTTTTTTTTAAAAGTGTCTAAACACCAAAAACCATTAAAAAACATAATATGAATGTAACAGACACAGAAACTACAAACTTTTTAAATATTTTTAGTGTCTCTTATACTGTCCCAGATTGTCTATTTATTTGCTGATGTTGGCGCCCCTACAGGTGAGAGCGGGAATGACACAGAAGTAAAGGTATTAAATAATACCATAGGCTTGAATTAAATGTTATTGGGCATAAGGAGAGTCTTAAACTTGTTGAGGGGGATGTTGTGATGTTGTTGAGAGTATTGTCCTCATTTGGCTGAGGTGGGAACGGATGTTGCAGAGGAAGGTGGTCAAGTTGTTGATGTGGGTGGTGAGATGTGAGGCCTCATGTTGTTTAGGTGGATACTTATAATTTTGTCTAGAAGAATATGTTCTCATATATGAATTCATATATGTCTTTATATAGATGTTGGTAGGGGTTCAAGCAACTCTTGCAACAACAACCTTTGCATATGTACTGCAAACACCAAACTACTGGTACAAGAACAAGGATAAACAAGCCAGTTATCTGTATATGTCACAAGTTTGGACAAGTTTTTTAACTGAAAAAACATGCGGAATTGTGACTGACATTAATAATAACAGAGAGCATCAAATCACGTCTTTCTTCTCATCCTTTGACAAGAGAGAAGTGGTAAATTTTATATAGGTTTATCTTAACCATATAGGTTTGTCTCATTCGTCTATTTTAATTTTTATCAAGCCCTAATATGTCTTAAACATATTTAACCAACGATTGTGGTGGGTCACGCCAGACGAACTTTTAACCTAATGTTATAGGTAATAAGACATAATGTAACACGACAACAAAATTAATAAGTGACGACTGACACAACAGACATAAGTCCTGTCTGAAACTGAATCCTGGCATTTACAAACAGTGCCAGTTTTATTAAATCTACTTTTACCACAGAACCCATATTTCCCATTGTTGGGTCAAATCATGATGTAACCAGTAAGTGCGTTTCAGTTTCATTATGAACAATTCAGGGATTTCTGTGTGAATATCTATATCACACTGGTGATGAGATGCTGACTCAAAAAAATGTTTATTTTTTCTCACACACTTTTTTGTTACTGAGAATTTCCCATGTTGGCAATGTATGTTTTACTTTATGTTCTAAGGTAGGCAAGCCTGTCAGTAAATATCAAAGCAAACTGCTTTAAACCTTGTGATCCAAACTCACCAAACCTGACCAAATTACAGAATATATAGAGTCTTTTTAATAACTAGCATGACTAGTAACACTAATTTGTTTGAGCAGTAAGACATATTACATCATTGCTAAGAGATTAAATCTTAAAAAGACCAATAAAAAATTTGCTTTAATTTAAAAATAGAATATTAATTTATATTTATAGACGCTATCTTTGATACTACTGGGCCCCTGGTGTATGTCTGTATGATGTATGATGTCATTAATGAACCTTTACCCTATTAAAAGCTCATTAAACTGAACAAATCTCAATCACACCCAAACCTATGCATCAATTTAACAACTATTATTGCATTTTCTGATTTTTCCTAACATTACTGTAACTTATTGCAAAATGTGTATAAACCTTAATTTATTATTTCACTATGGCAGAATTGTCATAGTAATGTGTTATTTTAACACAACATGTATTTCACCAGTAACATGCATACATTAGTAATATAATACTTCCAGATATATTTTAAATGTTACATTTTCAAATACTGTGAAAGCATACATTGCCAACACTGGAAATTCTGTTTTGTGCTTTGAAAATGAAAGAAGCCAGATTCATATAATTTAATGCTGACAGTCGTATGCCGATGTGGTCACGAGGGCACATATACATCCTGCTGTCAGTAACATTGACATATAATATAAGTTTGAATTTCAGATTGGCTGTGGTACCATTAAGATCTGTAACCAAAGGGTCTTAATATATTATGTATATATATATATATACACTGCACACCCACATTTGCATTAGCACATTTGAAACTGTGTAGTTTTGTACTGACACAGTATTTTGTCTTTGGCTGAGTCACTAAGAATTGAATTCTATAGAGTAAAAGGGTGTTTCCTCTTGAATCATTAAAATGTTCACATTGAAGTTTGGATGATACATTTCTGTTTTTAGTGACTCACATTGTTAAAGCTCAGTATGAATTAGGTCATTAGGTTTAGGGACATAAACAGGTCACTTGAAGACCCAGCTGAGTAAGTATATGTGTGTTATCGGCACACACCTCCAAGAGGCAATATTGACAGAGGGAGGAGTAGAAATGAAGTTTAAAGTCTTAGTGGATTTGAAAAAGGCCTTGCAGCTAAACATACTGATTTATTGCTGTCTGCAGAGATGCTGAACAGAGGGCTAGACTCGATTCGTCAATGATACTGCCTACAGAAAACCGCAATGGCTTCAATTGGACAAATAATCTTCGGGATGTAGGGCAATGAATGATGTTTTATTAACTCTAATACACCACTGCTGCTAAATTATTACAGAATTATAAAATGTGTTGCTAATTTAATATTGTTGACGTGTTTTTTATTATTTTGCAGTATGATTTTCCTTATTATTGTAATATCTGGACTCATAATTCTTATTTTGGCTATTGCATTTTCAGGTTGGTAAACTATTATGGTTTTATAAAGTCTGTATAATTAGATTAGACATTCATGACATGCCATAATATTTGTGTTTGTTTTATATAGTGTCCCAAGGAACAGTTGAGAGCATTAGCCCCTCCACTGTAGGGAATCTTGGGCTGGACGTGGTGCTAGATTGCCGGTTTCTTTCCAGCAGCGGCGGGGGGTCGTCGGACGACGCGTCGGTCACCTGGTTAAAAGATGGTCTTAGCGGGGTGGTCTATGAATACAAAAACAAAGCAGCACAACTTAAGGACCAAAACGCGCAGTTCAAAAACAGAGTTCAGTTGTTCCCGGATGCTGTTTCCACAGGGAACGTCTCTCTGCTGCTGAGGAGTGTGAGGCTGGAGGATGAGGGAGTTTATCGCTGCAGCGTTACTGCTGGAAAAATCTCCGGAACGGTCAGCATTAATCTTAAAGTGGCTGGTAAGGAAACTCCATTATTAAAACACATATTTAGCAACACGTATATACGTTTGCATGGAAAATATTTGCTTTGGCATTTTGATAACGATTGCTTTTTAAAGGTTTTTCAGCTCCCACATTTGTGCATCAGACAAATGGTTCCCTAACCGCGGAGGCACAGAAATGGTTTCCCCAGCCTGAGGTTACCTGGTTCAGTCACAGCGGGCAGCTGTTAAACAGCAGCAGTCAGTTTACCAACAACTCCGCAGGGATCATCCGAGTGGTCAGTGTTCTGGATCTCCCAGTAAAAGTGGATGAAACATACACCTGTCTTATACAAAACAGTCTTGTGAAAGCCGTCTCAGAGGCGACTGTAACAGGTAAGTTAATACTGTTGACAGATTAAACTAACTGCGACCGGCCAGGACTCACCCACAGTAATAACATTGACACAGAACATTGCTTAACATATCGCGTATTAAAACAATTTCTGTGACAACAAGAACATCAAACATTAAATCATCGTGACACTATGCAGTAAAATATGCAGAACAAGAGCATTGTGTACACAACGCAAAGTTTGTGGGTTTGATTTCCAAAGAACACACAAACTGATAAGTTTAATACACTGTATTCAACTGTATTAAACAAGTCACTTAGCATAAAAGTGTGTGCTGAATATTTCAATGTACATGCTATTTATTTCTTAATATGTATTTGTGCATATTTACAAATGCTGCTTCTGTTTTAAATGAACTGATCCAGCTGTTTCATGTGGTTATTTATTTCCAGGAAAAGAAGTGATGGGGCGGACATATTTCGTTTTCAGTGCTGCATCTACAAAAGTATTATCCTTACAACAAATATTTGCAGTCGTCCTTATTCTCTTTGCTCTCCAGTAAAACTCAAGTGGTTTGTTGTTTGGTGGATTAGTAAACAAATTACAGGTGACGTACGTGTCTCTTTTATTTGTGTACACATACAAAGTCATTCTTTTTTTTACTTATCATAATTAAAATATTCTCCAAAATGCTTTTATTATAAAAAACACTTTTTTTACTTGTGCTTCACACAAGCTGGAAAACTGTAAACTTTTTAATATTTTGAACAGAACTGCTGTTTAATGTGAGACACTATTAAACAGCAGTAAAAAGTTTACACTCCACTTCTTTCATTCTTTAAAGAACTATATGAGGGATTAAAGGTGTTAGATTGTCTCTCTACCGCCACTTTGTTATAAACATAAAATTGCATTTGTGGATGACAAGTTTACATTTAAATATGAGGAGATCGTACTGAATCTGTCACGTACTTGCCCCATAACTGTTTTTGCTCATTTTATTCATAAAGTTACAGATATTGCGCTTGTGTCTTAATCTGTCACGCCAGCAGGTGGCGACACTCGTACTTTCAACGCTTTATAAGTTTGGGTTCGTCTTTGCTCGAATAGGTCAGATTTCAAGCCACGCCTCTAAACGTAGACGCGTGTTTTGATTGGTCGGCGAGCCACGTTCTCATATAACCTGAATGGAAAAAGTTCTGCAAACTTTAGTCTTTAGTCAAACTTTTATATTGGTAAAAAATCGTGCTTGGACTGTTTTACTAAGAAAAGACTAGCGGGTTTGTATTGTTAAGTTTTATTTAAACTGAGGTGGATGCGGGTTTGTCACAGAAACATTTTTAGACAAAAATACGATGTCACTCGAAAAAAAGCAGTCAATTCATAAAGACGAGCAGGACTTGAGCACCATTCAGATTAATGGAGACGCAAAAAAGAAATCCAAAGCAATCTGTGGGGTCTGCAATCGGATGTATCGAGACCCCAAAATCCTTCCCTGCTTACACACGTTTTGTGCGGATTGCGTTCGCCAGCTTGAGCCGTTTTCCGTGCATGCAGTAAACGGGGAGCGACTGTCGCCTGTAGATGAGGCGGACAGGCGCAAATCTGTCACAGTCCTGTGTCCGGAGTGCGATTCAGAGGTGGACCTGCCGTCATCGGGCGTAGATGGGCTGACCACTGACCATCTTGCGCTGGACGAGGTTTTTGCTGAGACCCTTTTGATCGATAACAGCGTTTTGTGCGACTTGTGCAGCGACGGCGACGCGGGGAAGCGATGCGAGGTTTGCTGCGTCAATCTCTGCGAGTTCTGCAGTCAGGCTCACAGGTGAGTTAATAGTGTCTGTCTGTCAGTCTTAAATCGTTTAATGCTTTAACAATAAAATATGGCTGTGCAAGTCTTACCTATATTTATACAACAGATTGTTCTGGTGCTTGACTGTGATTGGTTAAAAGGCATAAACACACACAATATTAATGCGCCACTGAATCTTAGTGTTGCTGTTTCTGAAGAACTACTTTGCTTGGCGGACGAATACTATTTGTTTATCAAAAACATTACACCTTTGTTGCTCTTTGATGTGTCTGTAGTGACCACTTTATAACAGCAATAACCCCCTAAAGCTGTTTACAGTAAATTAAAAACAACAAAAGGGGTTTGTAATAACTTTTAGGGCAGTTTGGATAAAACGCTACCTTGAATGGTTAAATGAAATGGTCTCTTTGTCTTTAGGAGACAAAACCGGACCTCTTCTCACTCTATCCAAAGCCTTCAGAAGCTGAAGTCACAGGGTCGCCTCACTAGGCCCGTCCTGTGCTCTCTTCACCCCGGCCAGGAGTTGCGGCTTTTCTGCGAGCCCTGTGACCTCACCGTGTGCCTGGAGTGTGCGGCCACCTTTCACCGTGACCACCGCTGTAGCCCCGCCCATGAAGTCATCAGTCGCCATGGCGATCGCATCAGAGATTTGGTTGTCAGGAGCCTAAGACCTCGACTTGCTCGTTTGGAGGAGAATTTAAGACATGTTGACACATCTCAAGAGGCATTGCAAGTTCGAACCGACACACTGGCAGGCGAGATTCGGGCATTTGCCCGGAGCTACGCCACCGCAGTGGAGACTCACTGCCGCTCTCTCCTGCGTTTGCTGGAAGACCTGAGGTTACAGCGTAGAAACCAACTCCATCTTCAGAAAGCTCAGCTGCAGCAGGCCCTGTCTGACGTCCGTGGTGGGGTGGACTTCGCAGAACGGTTGCTCACGTGCGGTTCAGATGCTGAAATCCTCAGTGCTAAGGGTGTTACTATTAGGAGGTTAATGAACCTGGTGGAGTCCGGATTTGACCCACATGCAACGACAGTCGCGCATGACATTGCCAGCAGTATTTGTTTCCTGCCTCAGGAGAGTGCCGGGGAGGTGGAGGGATTTCCTGTAATAGGTGTCGTACATGCCAAAGCTGTGGATCCCAGCAAGTGCGCTATCCAGGGAGAAGGTGAGAGTTATCACACATAATGGAATACTGACATGACTAAAACTGTCTCTGTTGTTTTTCTCCAATTAGTAAATCTTTCTAAAGAAGCATTTTCCCTTGAATTGGGTCAGTTGTTTGAATCCTTTGATCCGTTTCTGTTGAATCTGTTTCTCCATTAAATGCTTCATGGTCACATTCCTTGGAAGTGTTTGGTGTGCGTTGGAATTCTAAGCTCTGTTTGTTAAACACAATGGTTCAATGAATGCACATTCATCAGAAGTAATACAGTTCAAATGTTTGTTGCTTCCCGTATTAGAATTTTTGAGACAAGATCTCAAAATCTAAATGTGACAAACACACCAAACAACCTTAGGGCATGACACAGGGATAAGCAGCAGACAACATTCCAGGCTACCATGGAGACGTTTTATGTTTGGTGGTCCTAAAGTGCCCCTAGGTCATTTACTTGCTCTGTCCCAGCATGCCACAGAAGGTTTACTGAGCAAACAGAATGTCAACAGAAAAAGATGTACTATTATTTGCCTTCAGTCATGCAGGGCGACTGTTTGAGTGTACGCAGTTGTGTTTGCTAGTGACTGTTTTAGTAGATTATCGTGTATTTGATCGGAGAGGATGGCCATGTTATTTTTCAACTATAACAGCGGTAGTTTAAGGAAAATTCTCAACACATTCCACATTATATCACGTTTAAGATATGAGACTGCTTAATAAGCCCTTATTCTGTAATTAGAAGTCAAATAAACTTAGTACTATGTAAGTGTGGATAGTACAAGTGAATTAGATTTTGTTTTGTGTGTGTGTGTGTGTGTGTGTGTGTGTGTGTGCGCGCGTGTGTGTGATTTGTGGAAATACCTGACAGGTGTGGAGCAGGGTCGTGAGGGTCACCGGGGGGAGTTCACTCTGGTTTGCAAGGACTCCTCTGGGGAGCAGATGGGCAGAGGAGGAGACCCTGTGCTGGTCAGCATAGTGCACAAGGAGAGAAAGGGCTGGTGAGTATAACAAACACTGTCATGCTTTTAAATGTCAGTCAGTAGTGGAGTTAAGTAGTTATGTAATATTTTTCCGGAAGTTTCATACCTCATGCTGTAATATTATAGCACTGTGGAGGCAGCTGTGGTGGATAACAGCGATGGCTCCTACTGTGTCTCCTACACACCGGTTGAACCAGGTCTCTACTCTGTGTGGGTCTGTGTCAAAGCTCAGCATGTCCAGGTAAAATTTACCTGCTTGTAATACTGCATTTCAGCAGCTATATTACACGTTTGGTTATGCTGAAGCTGACATTGCAATAATACTTGCTTTCTAGGGTTCGCCGTTTGTGCTAAACGTGAAGAGAAAGTTCAGACGTCACCGTGGCATGTTTCATTGTTGCTCCTTCTGCTCCAGCGGGGGCACCAAAGAGGCGCGATGCGGCTGCGCAGGGACCATGCCAGGTATAATACCTATGTTAATATAATAACAGACTCGTTTATGGCAATAATGTTGAATTGCTGATGATAAGCTGAGAGATCAAATAACATGAAGTCATTCATCCAGGTGGGTTTCAGGGATGTGGGCATGGACATAAAGGGCATCCCGGGAAGCCTCACTGGTCCTGCTGTGGAAGTGTTGTGGAGGTCTCGGAGTGTATTTTGCATAATCTGGGCGCTGTTTCTCCTCGTGGACATGTCAAGACTGTGGAGCTTTGACACAAACCAATTTCTTTTTCACAAAATGACCAGAAATCTCAATGCATAATGCAATATTTTTCAAGTAGCCAAAATATAAATGATTTACATAACATAATATTTATATTATAAATATCTTGCATGCAGATTTCATGTGCCATACTCAACCTAGCATGTGGCCTTTACTTTTCCATACTATCTTACTCATAGTTTCAAGTGACTAAGCGTTTTACTTTTAAAAATTGTCTACTGTGTATTTAAGAAGCCGTATTGTTTAAACATTGCCAGAATTATTTGTACATTATCAGAATTATTTCAGTTTGATAAACTGATGCGTCGGTTAATTCATATTTACATTGTTGTATTTTCTCTCATTTTTGTTTATGTACAGCACTGGCACCTCATATTAAACAACACTTACCTCTCCAGTTGCATGTGTGATTCTTCTCAAATTGTGAGCAGATTTTATTGTTTACAATATGACATGTTTGTTTTGTGTGTACCTTTTAGTGTCAGATTTATGATTCAGACCTGCTATAAAATAAGATTTAATTAAAGACCTGCATTGGATATTTAAAGACTTGTGATTTTAAGTATAGGCTTTAACACTTTGTATGTTTTGAACTCTTCAATTACTGTAAATGTTGAGGGGGAAATATTATTGTTATATCTTTCTGGCGTTAGATGGCAGCAGTGGTTCACAGTGGGAGTTTAATAGGTCGGTTAAGTAAAACCTCATTCACATAATGTCCCTGCATCTGATCAAGGGTTACACAAATAACTTGCTCTTGTAATACGTGTTCTCGGTTCAGTTTATAATAATACACCTTAAATGTACAGGGTATAACTGTATTAAAGACCACCTCCAAGCTTTAACCCTTGCATTGCATAGATAAAACAGAAGAGGTGAACTGAAAGGGTTAAAGGAGAAAATAAATGCATCAAAATATGACTTATTATAATTAAGTAGTAATTTACTTAT